>RJWJ010013411.1:0-39965 GCA_004363605.1 Indri indri | reverse complement strand
TTTCTTTCTTGGAACTTTAAAACTTCATCTTTAATGTGAGTGGTCTGAAATTTTTCACTGGCAAGTCTTGCTACCAGTTGTTTTTATTTATAGTGCTTATAAACTCATGGGAGTTATAATAAATTTCTCCTATCTTCTTCTTCTATTTGCTTTTCATGAATAACTTACTTGAGTATTATGCTTTTTAGTTGATATTTCCACTTTTCCGCTTATCTCTTTTTTCTTTTTCTTTTTTATTCTTATGGGGGGGAGTCCTATTTATTGAAGTTTCCACACATTTATCATGCTGTCATTTTAGTAAATGTTTTGGACTTTTTTTTTTACTTTTCCAGAGATCTTTTATGTACTTTGTTTTTTATATCATTCTCTTCTTTTTCAAGATTGCACCATCCCATCATTCAGAGGATATTAAATATAGTATTCTTAACTGTGTTTGCCTGCATTGTCTTGGCTTCTTCTAATTTTATTACTATTAGGTTTTGTCTTGTGGTTTTTTTTCCCCCCCTTGATTTTTATTTCTAACAGTTTATACACTTTGTTAAAAGGTCTGGTGACCCCTGACTATCTGTTTATAAGTAAAATTAAGTCATTAAACAGCTGACTGGAAGCAAAGCGTATGTGTAGGGTTTGTCAATGGATGAACCTCTCAATCGGGTCCCTTCCTAACTATTTTACTTGGGTCTTTTCCATTGAGTTTATCACTGTCCTTTGTATAGAAAATTGTATTATTCTCAAAATAAAAGCGTATAATATATTCACTAGCAATGTCTGTATTTTTAAAACATATACCTTATTATTTTAGGGAGGTTTTAGGTTCACTGCAAAATTGAGCAGAAGGTACACAGGGATTTTCTATACATTGCTTTGCTCCCAGACATGCATAGGCTGTTCCATTATCAACATCTCACGACAGAGTGGTACATTTGTTACAACTGATGAACCTACAGTGACACATCATCACCTAAAGTTTGTAGTTGATGTTAGGGCTCACTTTTCATGTTGTACATTCTAAGGATCTGGACAAAGGTATAATGAAATGTATCCACTATTTTAGCACCATACAGAGTATTTCCACTGCCCTACAAATCCTCTGTGCTCTATCTATTTATCCCTCCCTCCCCTCAACCACTAGTAATCACTGATCTTTTTATTATCTCCATATTTTTTATTTTCTAGAATGTTACATAATTGGAATTACATAGTATCTAGTCTTTTTAGATTGGCCTCTTTCAATTAGTAGCATGCATTTAGGTTTCCTCCATATCTTTTCAAGACTTATTAGCTTATTTCTTCATAATACTGAATATATTCCATCATCTGGATGTACCACAGTTTCCTTATCTATTTACCTACTCAAGGGCATTTTGGTTGCTTCCAAATTTTAGCAATTATGAATAAAGCTACAGTGTGCAGGTTTTTGTGCGAGTGTAAGTTATCTACTCCTTTGAGTCAACATGAAAGAGTACAATTGCTGAAATGTATGGTAAGAGTATGTTTAATTTTATAAGAAACCACCAAATTGTCTTCTAAACTGGCTGCACCATTTTGCTTTCCCCTTGGCAATAAATGAGAGTTTCTGTTGTTCCACATCCTCACCAACATTTGGTGTTGTCAGTGTTCTGAATTTTGGTCATTTTACAATAATAGCTATGTAGAGGTATCTTTTTGTTGCATTGATTTGCATTTCCCTGATTTCATACACTGTGGAACATCTTTTCATATGCTTTTTGACCATCTGTAGATCTTATTTGGTGAGGTATCTGTCAAGGCTTTTGCACTATTTTTTAATTAGGTTGTTTATTTTCTTATTGTTGAATTTTAAGACTTCTTTTTGTATTTTGAATACAAATCTTTTATCAGATAGGTTCTTTGCAAATATTTTCTCTCAGTTTGTGGATTCTCTTTTTATTGATGATACCTTTCACAGAGCAAATATTTTTAATTTTAATGAAGTCCATCTTATCAATTCTTTCTTTTATGGATCATGCTTTTGGTGTTGTATCTAAAAAGTCATCGCCAAACTCTAAGTCACCTAGATTTTATCTTATGTTATTTTCTAGGAGTTTTATAGTTTTGTGTTTTATGTTTAGTCCTGTGATCTTCTTGAGTTAATTTTTTTTAAAGGGTATATAAGGTTCGTGACTAGATTATCTTTTCTTCATTGTTTTGCCTTTGTTTCTTTGTCACAGATCAGTTGAGTATATTTATATGGGTCAATTTCTGGGCTCTTTATTCTGTTCCATTGATCAATTTTTCTATTCTTTTGCTAGTACCACACTATCTTGCTTATCATAGCTGTATAGTAAATCTTGAAGTCAGATAGTATAATACTACCACTTTGTTCTTTTCCTACAATATTGTGTTGGTTATTTTTGGTTTTTGTTTCTCATAAAAAATTTAGAATACACAAAATAACTTGCTGGGATTTTGATTGGGATTACACTGAATCTATAGATCATTTTGAAAGAACTGACATCTTGATGATATTGAATCTTCTTATCAATTAACATGTAAAATGTCTCAATTTATTTAGTTCTTTAATTTCTTTCATCAGAGTTTTGTATTTAATTCGACTTACTCTTAAGTATTTCTTTTTCAGGGGTGCTAATGTAATTGTATTGTTTTTTAATTTCAAATTCCACTTATTCATAGCTGGTATTTAGGAAAGTGATTGACACATGTATTTTAACCTTGCATCCTGCTACCTTGCTCTAATTACTTTTTAGTCTCAGAAGTATATTTATTGGTTCAGGTTTCCTGCATAAACAATGATGTCATCTGTGAATAAAGATAGTTTTATTTCTTCATTCTCAATCTGTATACTTTTGAACCCTTTCTCATTATGTAATGTCTCTCTTTATCTCTAAATAACTTCCCTTGCTGTGAAGTCTGCTCTTTCTGAAATTAATACAGCTATTTCCACTTTCTTCTCTTCAGTGTTAGCATTGTGTGTGTTTCTCCACCCTTTTACTTTTAATCTCTACATGTCTTTATATTTAAAGTGGGTAATTGTAGACAACATATAGTTGGGTCTTATTTTTTTAAATCCACTCTGACAATCTGTCTTGTGATGGTATATTTAGATTATTGATGCTAAATAAATTATTTATTATTTGGATTAATATCTACCATATTTATACTGTTTTTCATTTGATTCCCTTGTTCTTTGTTCTTATATTTTCTTCCACACTTTTTTTTTTCCTTTTGTGGTTTATTTGAGCATTTTACGTGATTCAATTTTCTCTCCTTTCTTAGTAGATCGATTTTGCTTCCTTCACTTACTTTTTTTGAGTGGTTGCCCTACAGTTTGCAATATATGTTTACAACAAATCCAAACTGCTTTCAAATCACAACGTACACTTCACAAGTAGTGCAAGTAACTTATAATAACAAAATTATTTCCAATTTCTCCCTCGTTTTACTTATATCATTGCTGTCATTCATTTCACTTATACTTAAGCATACAAAATATAGCTCTAAATACATTGTTGCTATTATTATTTAGAACAAACTCTTGTCTGTTAGATCAATTAAAAATAAGAAAAGTAAAATTTTATTTACTTTCACTTATTCTTTCTCTAATGTTCTTCATTTCTTTCTGTAGATTCTAGTATCTGCCTTATGTCATTTTCCTCCCCTTTAGAGAACTCCTTTTAATCATTCTTGCAAGGCTGTTCTACTAGCAAAAATTGATCCCTTAATTTTTGTTTGTCTGAGAAACTTTATTTTTCCTACACTTTTGAAGGATTCTTGCAGGGCACAAAATTCTAGGTTAGTGTTTTTTTTTTTCTCTCAACATTTTAAAGATTTCACTCCATTCTCTTTTTTCTTGCATGGTTCCTGAGAAGAAATTGGATATAATTCTTGTCTTTGCTCCTCTATAGGTAAACTTTTTTCCCCTTTCTGGCTTCTTTTAAGATTTTTTCTTAATGTTTGAATGATATGCTTAGGTGTAATTTTCCTATCATTTATCCTGCTTGGTATTCTCTGAGCTTCCTGGATTTTGGGTTTGGTATGACATTAGTTTGGGGGAAATTCTCATCTATTTTTGCTTTAGATAGTTCTTCTCTTTTCTACTTTCTTCTCTTTCTGAAATTCTATTATATAGATGTTATATTATGCCTTTTGTAGTTGTTCTACAGTTCTTCCCTATTTTATCCTGCTTTTTTTGAAGTGTTTTTTTCTTTGTTTTTCAGTTTTGGAAGTTTCTACTGTCATATCTTCAAACTGAGATTCTTTCCTCAGCCTTGCCTCGTCTACAAAGTAATCCAACAAAAACGTTTGTCACTTCTGTTGCAGTGCTTTTGGTCTTCAGCATTACTTTTTTATTTTTTCTCGGGTTTCCATCTCTCTATTTACATTTTCCAACTGTTCCTGCATGTTTTCTATGTTTTCCATTAAAGCCCTTAGCATATTAATCATAGGTGTGAACTAAAATAAAATCCTAAGCTCCTTGCTTACTGAACAGAACCCATCTTGGCCAACAGGACACAAGGGAAACCTTAAAACGCAGTTCCCAGCCATGACAAGATGGGAGGTCAGACACGCCTCACTATACCCCCTCCATTACTAATAGCCATCAAGCTTTTTCTTTGAAGACTAAACAGAAACCCAGTGTTCTACATCTCCTTGTTTCCGGTTTCAGCACTACAATCAACCATCATTCTTTTCTGCTAAGAGATAACCGACCACAGAATGCTTTTAACTAGTCTACAAAGCATGTGTAGAGAAGGTTTTCCTGTCCTTGCTTTACCTTTTAACATAAGCGGGCTGCCATTTTCTGAACATGGATCCCATAAAGGGGCATAAAGCTTGATTGCATATGCATATATTTCTTCTTTCATAAATATTCATGGCTTATTAAATATGTATATTTGGCCATCCCACTTAATATAAATTCCTGTTTCCATTGTCCCTGCCTCTAAATACATATTTCTGGCTTCTGGCTGGGGCTCTGCTTTCCAGCCTGTTAGAATGGCCACCCACAGGCTGCAACCCTTTGTGAGAAATAAAGCTCTCCTTTCCAAATTTATGAACCTCATCATTTTCTTCAGTAAATACAGGTTTTCAAAATTACTGTTCTGATAATTCCAACATTTCTGCTATATGTGACTCTGATTCTGGTGCTTATTCAATCTCTTTAAACTGTATTGTTTGTCTTTCGCTATGCTTTATAAGGTTTTGTTGAAGTGCGGACTTAATGTGCTGGGTAAAGGAACTTACTAAATAGGCCTTTATGGATGAAATGGTAAGGTATGAGGGGAAGGGAAGAGTTACATAGTCCTATTATAGGTCTGAGACTCCAGGTGACACTATGCCCCTGGACAATGAACTTCGCTTGTGCCTCCCAATTTTTTTCCTCCCGTCATGTGTGGCAGGATGGCTAGAAGGCTTGGAGTTGGGTAATTCCCCAGGTGAATCAGGCTCTGATAAAACCCCAGCGGGTTAAGCTCTGCCTGAACAGTTTCTCCTAAGGGCAGATCTTGTTAAGAACAGAATTCTCTTTTTCCTTTCCCCCTGTTGGAAGCAAGATGAGATTTTCTATGATATTCACTGTGAGGACCTGTTAGGGCTCCCGGACATAAAACTCACAAATAGTGTGGGGCCTTCTATGACTGGGTCCCTGAAGTTGTTAACCTTCAGAGTTGTCTACACTGAGCCTCAAGCAATTTGTCAATTTAGTTCAGGTTTTCCTACCCCAACACTGGTTCCTGGAAGGATTGCAACTTATGAGTTTCTGCTCTGGTAAGTTTTGGTTCTCTGTTTCAACCTGGCCATCTCTCTAATTTTTGTGGCACTGGTTTGCCCTGTTACCCCACTTCTCTGCTAGATCTAAGAAGAATTGTTGATTTCTGAGTTCATTTAGCTCTTTACTTGTTAGGAAAAAATGGTGACTTCTAAGCTTCTTACATGCCAGACAAGAAACTGGAAGTCCATCACTTTTCTTTTAATCTATTTGTTACTGTTTTTCATTTGTTGCCCTTGTTTTTGTTTCTATTTTATCTTCCACAGTTTTTCTGCTATTTGTGGTTTTCACTAAACAGTATATGATTGTTTTCTTTCTTTCCTTAGTATATCAATATTTCAACTTTGCTTTCTTTTTTTACTCTTTTTTAAGTAGTTCTCCTAAAGTTTTTAATATTTATTTGCAACAAATCCCACCCACATCCATTTTCAAATAACAGTATACTGCTTGATGGGTAACATAAGTACTTTTATAATATAATATTTCAAATTCCTCCCTTTCTTCCCTTTTTATTATTTTTGTCATTCATTTCACTTATACATAAAAATATATGTATATTCAAATATATTTTTGCTATTGTTTTGAACAAACTCTATCTAGTTAGATCAATTAAGAATAAGAAAAATAAGTTTTTATTTATGTTCACTTATTGTTTCTATAATGCTCTTACTTTCTTTATGTAGATCTGAGTTTCTGATCTGTATCAATTTCCCTCTCTCTGAAGAACTGTATCCTTTCTTACAATTCAGGTCTCCTGGCAACAAATCTCCTCAGTGTTGTTTGTCTGAGAAAGTCTTTATTTCTCCTTCAATTCTGAATGATAGTTTCTCAGGGTACAGTATTCTAGGTTGGTGAATTTTTAGTCACAATGCTAAATATTTCACTCTACTCTCTTCTTGCTTTTATGGTTTCTGAGGAGAAGGGTGGAGCTTTTCTACTGAAATAAAAAATTAAATAAGTTATAGTATAATCGTAAAACCTGTTGCAGTTTTAAGAACTGGAAGGGCAGAGCTAAATTATATTGTCATAAAAATATTAATATTAAAATTAAATATATAGGCATACTTCACTTTATTGAGTTTTGCTTTATTGTGCTTCACAGATAGCGTGTGTTTTACAAATTGAAGGTCTATAGCAACACTGCATTAAGCAAGTCTATTGGCACCATTTTTCCAACATGAGATCACTTAGTAGCTCCATGTCATATTTTGGTGATTATCACAAGATTTCCAACTTATTCATTATTATTATATCTGTTAGGGTTATCTGTGATCAGTGATCTTTGCTGTTACTATAGTAACTTTTGGAGGTCACCACAAACCGCACCCATGTAAGACAGTGAACTTAATTAATAAATGTGTGTGTTCTGACTGCTCCGTGGACCAGCTGTTTCCCCATCTCTCTCCCTCTCCTTGGGCCTCCCTATTCCATGATACACAATGATGTTGAAATTGGGCCAATTAATAACCCTACAATGGCCTCTGGGAGTTCAAGTGAAAGAAGAGTCACACTTCTCTCATGTTAAGTCAAAAGCTAGAAATGATTAAGCTTGGTGAGGAAGGTCTGTTGAAAGCCAAGATAGGTCAAAGTGTCTCTTGTGCCAACAGCCCAGTTGTGAATGCAAAGGAAGAGTTCTCGAAGGAAATTAGAAGCACTACTCTAGTAAATGCACGAATAATAAAAAAGCAAAACAACCTTGTTGCTGATATGGAGAAAGCTTTACTGGTCCAGAGAGAAGATCAAACAAGTCACAACATTCCCTTAAGCCAAAACCTAAGTCAAAACAAGACCCTAACCCTCTTCAATTCTATGAAGGTTGAGGGAGGTGAGGAAGTGGCAAAAGAAAAGTGTGAAGCTAGCAGATGTCGGTTCATGGGGTTTAAGGAAAGAAGCTGTGTGTGTGCTAATGTAGAAACTACATCCAGCTATCCAGAAGATCTAGCTAAGGTTATTGATTAAGGTGGCTACACTAAAGAACAATTTCAATGCAGATAAAACAACTTTCTATTGGAGGAATATCTAAGACTTTCACAGCTAGATAGGAGAAATTAATGCCTGGCTTCAAAGCTTCAAACAAAGGCTGACTCTCATGTTAGGCTAATACAGCTGGGGACTCTAAATTGAAGCCAACCCTCATTTACCATTCCAAAAACATTAGGGCCCTCACTAATTATGCTAAATCTACTCCGTCTTTGCTCTTTAAATGGAAAAACAAAGTGTGGATGACAGCACATTTGTTTATAGCATGTTTTACTGAATATTTGAAGCACACTGTTGTGACCTACTGCTCAGAAAAAAGTTCCTTTTAAAATATAACAGGCTTCTGGAAAAATTGCAGGGCCTAAAAAAAAAAAATAATAAAAGAACAAAATATTACGGTCTGACAACGCACCTGGTCATACAAAAGCACTGATGGAGATGTACTACAAGGATATTAATGTTCTTAAACCTGACAACATCTATTTTGCAGCTCATGAATCAAGGAGCAATTTTGACTTTCGAGTCTTATTCATTAAGAAATACATTTTGGGCCGGGCGCGGTGGCTCACACCTGTAATCCTAGCACTCTGGGAGGCCGAGGCGGGCGGATCATTCTGAACTCAAGAGTTCGAGACCAGCCTGAGCAAGAGCGAGACCCCGTCTCTACCCCCAAAAATAGAAAGAAATTAATTGGACACCTAAAAATATATATAGAAAAAAAATTAGCCGGGCATGGTGGCACATGCCTGTAGTCCCAGCTATTCAGGAGGCTGAGACAGTAGGATCGCTTGAGCCCAGGAGTTTGAGGTTGCTGTGAGCTAGGCTGACGCCACAGCACTCGCTCCAGGCAAGAGAGTGAGACTCTGTCTCAAAAAAAAAAAAAAAAAAAAAAAAAAAGAAATACATTTTGTAAAGTTATAGTTGCCATGGAAGGTGATTACTCAGATGGACCTGGGCAAAGTATATTGAAAACTATCTGGAAATAATTCACAATTCTAGATGTCACTAAGAACATTTGTGATTCATGGGAAGAAGTGAAAATAGCAACATAAACATGAGTTTGGAAGATATTGATTCCAGCCCTCCTGGATGACTTTGAGCGGTTCAAGACTTCAGTGAAGGAAGTAACTGCAGATGTGGTAGAAATAGCAAGAGAACTAAGATTAGAAGTGAAGCCTGAAAAAGTGATTGAATTACTATAATCTCATGATATAACTTGAATGGATGAGAAGTTGCTTCTTATAGATGATCAAAGAAAGTGGTTTCTTGAGATGAAATATACTCCTGGTGAAGATGCTGAACATTGTTGAAATGACAACCAAGTATTTAGAATATCACATAAACCTTGTTGACAAAGAAGTGGCAAGGTTTAAGAGAATTGACTCCAATATTGACAGATGTTCTATTGTGGGTAAATTGCTATTAAATAGCATCACATGCTTCAGAGAAATCTTTCATGTAAGAGTCAATCTATGCAGCAAACTTTATTATTGTCTTATTTTAAGATATTTCCAGTCACTCCACCATTCAGTGACCACCCCCTTGATCAGTCAACAGCCATGAACATTGAGTCAAGATCCTCTACCAGCAAAAAGATTATGGCTTGCTGAAGGCTCAGATGACTGTTAGTATTTTTTAGTAATGAAGTATTTTTAAATCAAGAAATGAACATTTTTAGGCATAATACTATTGTGCACTTAATATACTATAGTATAGTGTAACCATAACTTTTATGTGCACTGGGAAACTGAAAATTCATGTGACTCACTTTATTGCAATATTCACTTAGTTGCAGTGGTCTGGAACTAAACTCCACAATATCTCCAATGCATACTTGACTTTTGAGTTAAATGAAGAAATTTTCAAAAGGATATGCCTATATATGTTTACATGTGATTAAATATTTATTAAATTATAGGAATATATTATATATAGGAATGTATTATATTCCTATAATATTATATTAAATAATAGGAATATAAATGTATGATATATGTCATATATTAATGTTACACATGTATTTATATAGGCATGCATCTGTACACATATACATAGACACATACATATTCGAAATGTCTGAAAGTATATCTATTGATCTGTTAACAGTATCTAATTCTAAAGAATTTAATTTAGAGGATGATAGAGTTTGGAACACAGAGTTTCATCTTATACTTCATGCACTACTGAATTTTTTTATTGTTTAAAGAGTATGCATTACTTTGATGATGATTTAAGGCAGTTTCCACTTTGAGAATATAAATATTTAATAGATTCCTGAAGTTGGAGTTCCTAAACCAACCCTTCATTCCCAAAGTAACTGCCATAGAAGAGCAGTACTCAATGACCACATCAAGAGGGCAACTTTTGGGTTAATAGCAAGTACACCATGAACAACTGGATTCTAGTTTAAAACACTGGAAAGGAAAACACAGTTGCCCCTGCTATGCATGTAGAACAAGGTCACTGTAGGACAGAGAGTCAGTGTACCACAGTTACCATTGTGGAATGGTCTCTTCAGGGGAGAGCTGACCACACAGTAGAAGGCCATGATGCAGACTCCATGACAATGACCCATGAAAGAGTGGTGTGTGATCATGCTTTCTGAAGGCTCAAGGTGGCATTGAATCATGGTCTTTGAGGATACAGATAAACTATGGGATTCTCTGGGATTACGTGTACCCAGAATTTAACCATTATTAACTAATAGTATTTTCTGATTTTACTCTTAAAATTAATCAAAATAAAAACAATATAAAACAAATAACATTAAAGTAAAAAATCCGGTAGGTCTAATATGGACTGTTCCCAACCTCACCCCACCCAGGCTTATGATAAAGCGATGTCTAAAATAACTGGAGCTTTTGGTGCCACAGCAGTCTCTTATACAAGGAAAAAAATAAGTACACTCTTAGATTTTTTTACCCTAATGCATTTTCCAGACTTGCGTATAATTTCTTACCCCCAATATATTTTCCAGTTGAGTGAATTCTTCAAAGAATTTTTATATTGTGGAAATGAACATGTATTTGTGCTACAAATAAGTACTTTCTTTCAAGTAGGAAAAGGAGTGGGAACCCATTTACTTGTTCAAAAGCAATTCAATTTCCTTGTTGACTGTCAAACAAGCCAGGGATGAAATTGATCAATCTCAGAAGTAATGAAAAGAATTGGCTAGGGATTCAAAAATGTCTATTTTAGGAGAAAATCAGTATGTAGATATACTTCAAGCTAATAAAATTATGGCAAAACTGAGTAACTACAATCTTTTGATCTCAACACTGTTATCAGAAAAATATTTATTGGGTTTCTTACTATGTAAAGAACAGAGCTGAGCCAACATTCTTCGTAGTTCTTCATATTCCAAGGTCCTTATGTAATGTTTCAGTCTTCCAATTATTTCAGCTGGCTCTTGCAGCACTGATGAGATTTTTGTTGGATATAAGTAAACTGTAAATCCATGTGTATAGATGTTTGTATTGTGAGGTAGGGTAAGCTACTGAAAAGAGGTAGAGAGGCAGTAGCCAACAATTAATTGGACAGGGAAAACAGATGAAGGGCTTTGTTAGGTAGAAATTATGATGTCATATTCTGGTGTATAGCAAAACCAAAGTAGTTGGTGAATATGTTGTATATCGAATGATAGTAGGAAATACATTTTCCCAAGTGGTAGTTTGAGGTTGCAAAAGGGTTACAATGTGGTTTGAGAAATGAATTTTATCTTGGAGATATTTATATTGTTGACCGTTTTTAAATCTAGAGATTGAGATTATGATAGTATTGTATTAGGGAGATTTATCTAGTACTGGGAGCAGGACTGATTGGAGCAGTAATAAATGAGAGACAAATCCCTTTAGCAAGGGCTTACCCTAATGATTATGTGAGAAAGAAAGAGATTGAAGTGATGTGTGAAAAGGATAAGCATACAGGAGGGGAAGTTTGAAGGAATAGTGAAAATTATTTGCTAAAACAAAGGAGAAGTCAAAACAATGTGATTCTTGGAATTAGATGGTTTTTGTTACTTGGACACTGGGTTCCCAGAACTCAGAAAATCTGGTTTTTCATTCCAGCAGTAGAATTCACTAACTGTGTGTTAGAAAGGCAGTTTTTAAAAATACATTAGATTCTTCAACTGATAAAAAGAAGTAGGGTGGCTAAACCAGAGTGTGCCATTTTCAGTACAAGAGACCTCACTCTGGTGTCCCATGAGTGAACCCTGAACCAGACATCATTAATCAGTCATGGAACTCTTTCCCATTGGATACAAATAAAGCTTATCGATTACTTATACTTATCAGTTAAGATGCTTATCAATTAAGCTCTTTAGACAATTAGTACTAATGAAAGGAATTTTGTATTCACAGCAAAATCAGTTTCCAATGTAGGAAGTAGGTGTTTTCCAATGTCTCCTCTTGTTTTCTTGTTCTAGTGTTTTTTGTCCCCTGATTCCACTGTTTTCAGTCATGGAAACAGAGGAGCAGGGTACCTTTGATGGGAATAGAATTGAAAAGGGGATTGCGGCAGAGGAGGCAGGAGACTCGGTGTGTGGAGCAGGTTTGTATTAGCAGATATTTGTGTTGGATGGTCAATTTAAATACACTTGGCTACTGCAACTACAATCTTTCACTCAGGGATAAGAATGCTTAACAGAATGAAGACCAGGTAAAGATCAGAGAAATACAAGTCAGCACACTGAGAAATTAATAGGAAATTAATGTCAAAATAAGCTGATGCCAGAATGAAAGTCCTTTCCTCTTCTGTGGGAGTGGAGGTGAACATTATCTTTCCCACTCAGAAGAGCAGTTGAGGGATCAGGCATGAGACCAAGTGGCCAAAAGCAAGAGCAGTTGGATCAGGGTCCTGGACACTGTAATAATTCACAGAGACAAGGGATGTCCCCTCACCATTTAATCAGTGGTTATGATACTTCTTGTCTGAGTTAATTTCTTACACATATTTGAATACCTGAGTAGTAGCCACATTTGATGCCCCTCTCAGATGTATTCATTCCCTGCCTGTTGCTCCAAAGGCTTTGGCTAATGGACACACACACACACACACACACACACACAATTCTATTTTTAATAGCCTGTTTTTTTTCCACTGGAAAAAGATTCCAATCAATAAGACTTAAATTCTGTAGCCTGCAGACTAATGTCTATGATACAGTATATAATTATTGCAATAAGCTATTTCCATAGAGGGCTTTACAACCTGTCTTGAGTATAAACGAAGGTGATATACAAGTGGAATTAACTGAAAGTTTTTGATCTTAGACTTTGGGTCTGTGTAAGCAAATCCCATTTCATTTTGTCTTCATTAATAAATTCCTTCCTTATTTTCATTTTTTTATGAAGAAAGAACTTTAATAAAAATTTCATTAAATTCTATATTAAGTGTTAATTGACCAAACTCCTGCTCCAGATGTTATACGTTTATTTAAAATACATCACATCTCTTAATTATAATTAAAGTAACCATGTAACAATATGACTATTAAGCTTATTTTCTACTTATGATACCAAATGATCTTAACTTTTATATTGTGATATCTCAATTTATTTCTCTTTATGCATGGATGGCATTTGCCCCTTCTCATATGACTGTACTCTCTAATTAAGTCTTCATTATTTTTTCAAATTTCTATTACATCTTCTCCATCTTCTTTGGTCTTACATAAAACTATGACTTTCAGTTTTGTTTCGAGACAGTATGCAATTCCCAGACATGAGCTTTTTCTCTCTCCCTTATCCTCTCTTTTCTACTTTAGTACATGCCTGCATTCCTAACTAATGACCTCTGACCAGAATCTTCCCTAGTTTTACCAAAACAATTATTTCACTCTGAGCCTATATGAAATTGCTTAACTCACTCAGATTCATTACCTATTGTTACCCTGTCCTTCTGTTTCTTGATATTTCTATAGACTGATTATCATCAGAATCAGAGACAGAACCTACCACTCCTTTTAATACTGAATGCATTCCTTATCCTGACATTTGTTGCCTATATATATTTTTTTCCTACTTTATTAGGGATGCTTCCTTACTAGTCTATCAATCCTATTTTTAAAAAATGAACTTCTTTTGCTGATCAAATCCGTATCTTTATGTGACATAGTCTTTCATTTGGTCCTAAGAATATCATCTCTTTATTCGTCTTTTCGTCTGAGGCACTCTCCGATTTTACTCTCAGAGATCCCTAGGTTCAAAGAATGTGATTAAATTAGAGAAATAACAGAAACATTGAAGTGAAAGACAATTGAAGACCTAGGACAAACATATACTTTAGAAATATTTGCTGGGTGCGGTGGCTCACACCTATAATCTTAGCACTCTGGGATGCCGAGGTGGGAGGATTGCTTGAGCTCAGGAATTCAAGACCAGCCTGAGCAAGAGCAAGACCCTGTCTCTACTACAAATAGAAAACTTAGTTGGGCATGGTGGTGTGCCTGTAGTCCCAGCTACTCGGGAGGCTGAGGCAGGAGGATTGCTTGATCCCAGGAGTTTGAGGTTGCTGTGAGCTACAATGACACCACTGCACTCTACCTAGTGTGACAAAGTGAGATTCTGTCTCAAAAAAAAGAAGAAGAAAAAAAAAAGAAATATGGTAAGTGTGGTAATAGGTGTGCCTATGGGGCATTATAAGGTACTTGGAAGGAACTTTTCAATGGTCTATCAGATAGGAAAAGAAAGAAAAGTGATGATAATCAATGGGAAAACTGGCACTTCCATACCTAATCATGAGGAGTATAAATCAATATGAGCTTTTTGAAGGGCAATTTGACAATTTGTATTCACAGCTTGGAAGTAGTTCTTATGCTTTGAAAGTCTTCTAAGAAAAATTTTGCTCCAAGATGTGATAATTGTTCAAAGATACTTGAATAAAGATAATTGCAGCCCTGCAAACCACTTACCTTCTATTCCTAAGACTGCTACATTAAGCTAGATGCTAGCATTTTTTTCAAGCCTGAACTGGCTGCTTGTTTCCCATTTGCTCTGCTCACAATAGCCAAACTAATATTCTTGAAACTTTATTCCTAAGTTGTTAAACTTTATTTCCCTCTTCAAGAACGCGCTGTTGCTGCCTATTGACTAAAGCATCTACTTACAAATGTATCCGGCTGTCTTCCATGCTCTCCTTGACTCCTCTTACCTGGGTATATGTCTCATTACTTTTCAGAATGAACCTTTCAACTACTGTTCATCTATTTTGTTCCCTACCTGGGTCATATATTGTCTGTTTGCCCTTCTCTAAAGAATTCCCACCCATCTTCACCTGCTCTTTGCCATGGAGGTTGACCTCCTTGGGGTGAATAATAGGACTCCCATGCCTACTGGCCTTTTGAAGTGTTTGGCCAATGGGGAAATCTGAGAAACGGAGATTAGTGGGGATAAGGGTGTATTTTCCCTCTTGATGATGTTGATTCAGGCTGCTTTTTTCCCTTGATGAAGACCTATGCTTTTTCCACGGTAGCCTGCTTAATACAAATTTTTCTTTCTAGGTTCCTATAACCTCTTCCATGCCCCATCCTTTCACACCCAGAGTGGTAACAGCCCTGGTGCTACTAAACTTGTGCTCTTGCACTATCCCTTGTGATTTGACTCAGCTTACACATCTTTGCAATTAGAGCCTTTGTAAATGAGCACTCTTCAAATTATCTTAATTTGAGTGTCTCCTCTGCTCTTTGGGGATAATGGCTGATACACTATGTTTTTCAGGAAGTGTTTTGTTTTGTTTTTTTTTAGTTCTTTGGGCAGATTCTGATGTGTAATGCTAATGATCTTATAGAACAGAATGAGGATTTTGGACTGTATCCTAAGAGCAATAAGCAATAAGGAACCAATAAAGGGTTTAAAGGGAAGTAAGATCCTGTATAAGATTTGTTTTCAAAGTATCTCTTTGGTTGGTAGAAACTTGATTGACAGAGAAGCACAGGAGTTAGGGAGACTTGTTAGTAGCTATTACCATTGTCAAGCTAACTGTGGTTGCTTTGATTGAACAGAAGTTCAATGATTGCATGGAAGTGGTTGTAAAAACTAAAGGATTTTCCTGCTCCTTGGTATTTTCCCAAAGAAATGAAAAACTTATGCCCACACAGAAACCTTCGCACAGATAATTTGTGGCAGCTTTATTCATATTTGCCAAAAGTTGGAAGCAAGCAAGATGTCCTTTAGCAGGTGAATGGATAAATAAATAATGATACATCAAATAATGAAACATTATTTAGCCCTGAAAAGAAATGAGCTATCGAGCCATAAAAACTGTAAGAAACTTAGATGCATATTACTAAGTAAAAGGGGCCAGTCTGAAAAATCACACATACTGTAAGACTACGAATATGTGACATTCTGTGAAAAACAAAACTGTGATGACAAAGGATCTTTAGTTGCCAGGGGTTAGCCAGGAGGAGGGAGTGATGAATAGGAAAAGCACAAAGGTTTTTTTATTTAATACATTTAAAAACTTTTAATTATTATGGGTACCTAATAGTTGTATATCTTTATAGGGTACACGTGATGTTTTCATATAGGCGTACAATGTGAATTAATCAAGGTAATTGGGGTATCCATCACCTCAGGTATTTATCATTTCTCTGTGTTAGAAACATCCTAATTCCACACTTTTAGTTATTTTAAAGTATATTCTAACTTATTGTTGATTATGGTCACTTTATTGTGCTATCAAATATTGTTCATTCTATCTAGCTGTCTAACTATATTTTTCCACTCATTAACCATACCCACTTTATCCCCCCATCCCTGCTATCCTTCCTGGCCTCTGGTAACCATCATTCTACTCTGTCTCCATGAGGTCGATTGTTTTAATATTTAGCTCCCACATATGAGTGAGAACATGCAAACTTTGTCTTTCTGTACTTGGCTTATTTCACTTAACATAATGTTCTCCAGTTCCGTCCATGTTGTTGCAAATGACAGGATTTCATTCTTTTTTGTGGCTATATAATATTCCAATGTGTATATGTAACAGTTTCTTTATCCTTTCATTTGCTGATGGACACTTAGGTCGATTTCAAATCTTGACTAATGTGAATAGTGCTGCAATAAACATGGGAGTGCAGATATCTTTTTGATGTATTGATTTCCCCTCCTTTGGATATATAACCAGCAGAGGGGATTGCTGGGTTACATGGTAGCTCTATTTTCAGTTTTTTGAGGAACCTCCACACTGTTCTCCATAGTGGTTGCATTAATACACATTCCCACTAACAGTGTATGACGGTTCCCTTTTCTTCACATCCTCACCGCATTTATTATTGCCTTTTGATAAAAAGACATTTTAACTGTGGTGAGATGATATCTCATTGCAGTTTTGATAACTAAAGATGTTGAGCTAAAAAACTAATGACATTTTTTCATATACCTGTAGGCCATTTATATGTCTTTTGAGAAGTATCTATTCAGATATTTTGACCATTTTTAAATCAGATTATTTGATTTTTTCCTATGGTGCGTTGGAGCTCCTTATATATTCTAGTTGTTAGTCTCTTGTCAGTTGGGTAGTTTGCAAAGATTTTATCCTATTCCATGGGTTATCTCTTCACTTCATTCACTTCCTTTGCTGTGCAGAAGCTTTTTAGCTTGATGTGATCCCATTGGTCCAATTTTCCTTTGGTCACCTGTGCTTTGGGGGTATTACTCAAGAAATCATTGCTCAAACCAATATCCTGAAGCATTTCCCCAATGTTTTCTCTTAGTAGTTTCACAGTTTAAGGTCTTAGATTTAAGTCTTTAATCCATTTTGATTTAATTTTTGTATATGGCAAGAGATAAAGGTCTAGTTTCACCATTTGGTGAGGAATGTTGATAGTGAGGGAGGTTATGAATGTGTGGGGCAGGGGTATATGGGCAATCTCTGTTTGGTTTTTTTTCCCTCAGTTTTCCTGAGAACCTAAAATCACTCTAAAAAAATAAAGCCTTTAACATAAAAACAAACAAAAACAAAACTAACAGATTTGATGAGGAATTATATATCAGAAATAAGGATAGGTAGGTATTCTTAGCAGAATATTGGCTCCCTAAAGATATCTGAGTCCTAATCTCCAGAACCTGTGGCTATGTCACCTTACCTGGCAGGAGGGGATTAAAGTTGCAGATAGAATTAAGGTTGCTCATCAGCTGCACCTAAAATGAGGAGATTGTCCTGGATTATCAGGGCAAGTTTAATGTAATCACAAGAATCCTTTATATGTAGAGGGGGGAGGCAGAAGAATCAGAGGATTAGAGAATACTGCACAAGTGCTTTCGAAGATAGAGGAGAAGGCCGTGAGCCAAGGAATCTAGGTAGCCTCTAGAAGCTAAGAGAAGGAAGGAAATAGATTCTCCCACAGAGACTCCAGAAGGAATGCAGCCCTATCCATACTTTGATTTTTAGCTCAGTGAGATGCATTTCAGATATCTGACCTCCGGTGTTGTAAAATAATAAATTTGTGTCCTTTTAAGCCTCTAAGTCTGTGGGAATTTTCTACAGCAACAATAGGAAACTAATGCATTAGGTTTCTCCCTTGTGCACCAATGGGTAGTGGTATTATTTATTGGCATAAGGACATTGAAAGAGGGCCATGCTTGAGGGTAAAATGAAAAATTAAACTTGGATATCCATATACATGTATTTGGAGATATCAAGTAGGCACTCACTAGTATAAAATTAAGGCTTAGAAAGGTATATGTTTGGAGAAAATATTAGCTTTTACTAATTGGACCCTTATTATAATGTAATGCAAAATACTATTATAAGCCATATATATGCAATTTATATCTAAAATATATATAATATATTAAAAAAAACTTAACAACTTTGTAATGTTCCTACTACTATCCCTGCTAACTGATGAATAACTGGAAGACCTAGCAGGGCTTCAAAGCCTATAGGTAGCAGAGTGTAAACTCTAATAATCACTCAACCTTCCACAAGACAGTCTACACCAATGCTTGTGACCACTTCATATGATGAGAACTTTCTGTGTATGTGTATAATTGAAGTGTGGGTAGGAATGTAACTGAGCTTCTCTAAAGATTTTAGAGGAAGAGGGAAGGAAAGTCCATGACCGAACCTTGAGGAACTACAGCAGTTAATGACCAGTTTGAAAAAAAATGTGTCCACAGAGGGACACAGAAGAAATATTCAAAGAGGTGAGAGGATCTCCAGAACAGAGTAATGTCCCAGGAGCTAAGGGAAGTATCTCTTATGAAGGAATAACTAGGCAGTGGTATTGAGGGCTGCTGATGTCAACTAAGATGAGGATTAAAAAAGGGGGACCCAATTTTGACTTAGTTAATAAGCACAAGAGATCGCCTACTTCTTCACATAAACTTCTTAAAAGTTTACTTAAAATGAAAATGTGAGGATGTGGCAGGGAATACGGGTGTCTTAGCAATATTGAGTCATCCTGTCCAAAACCACTTAAGTGTTCTGCTTTATTGGAACTTTCTTTGAGGTCCTTAAGAAGAGTTTTAATTAATTCTTCATATATTACTAACCTCATTCTGAGGCATATCATTTTTTGTGTTTCTAATGTTAAAGAAATCTTTTCTCTCATATTCCCTAACTTGTTATTGTTTGTATAAATAACACATTTTGATTTTGTATATTAGTCCTGTAACCAGACACTCTGTTGGAGTCCTTTTTTTTCTCATGTGTTTTCTATTTCTATCTTTAAATAATAATTTCATTTCTTTCAATCCAATATTTATCTCTTCCTTTATACTCTTAACTATAATAATTATGTTGACTAGTATATCCACAATACTGCTAAATTATAGTGACATTTTTTGGAATTTTCTAATGTTTCCAGAAATTTTGTGTGTGTATGTGTGTGTGTGTGCATGCACATTTGCACATGTGTGCAAAAGTTGGTGGTGGGAGATCATATTAGAATTATCCATTTATTTCTATTTTACTAAAGATTTATAATAATAAATACTGTTGATTTTTCCTAAATCTTTTAGTAAGCTTTGGAGTTAATTAAATTTATTTGCACTTCCTTGCACCCAGATTTTACAACTTTGCATGTGGTTTATAATGTATTTATAATATATGTTCTGTTTTCATTTCTCAAGATATGATTATTTGCCTTTTCTTTTTCACTAAGTTGTGATTGTTTTCCCTTTTCAAATCTGCTTCAAAAAGCTAGATATTATTAGATTAAAAAGCCACCCCCACCTGAACGTATGTATCAGGGATCCTTTTTATTGATCTCACAGAAGCAGTGAACAGAACAGTGGTTACCAGAGACAGGGGAGGGGGAATAAGTTCTGGTGTCCTGTTGCACAGTAGGGGCACTATAGTCAGCAATAAGGTATTAACTATCTCAAATTATTAATAGTTAGAAGAGAGGATTTTGAATGTTCCTACCACAAAGAAATGGTCAACATTTGAGGTGATGGAGATATACTAATTACGCTGATTTGATCATCACACAATGTATACATGTATCTAAACATGTAAAATTATCATGTGTCAATTAAAAATTTGAAAAATGTAAAATAAGGCTACCTTTTTTTTTTTACCTTATTATTTCCTTAATTTGTATGTGTTTCTTTTATTACTGGTCTTCTTCAGTTTTCCTTATTATGTTCATTTTTTCATGATTTTGAAAAAATGTTTATTCTTTATTGTTAAATAATGAAAGTGTTTAGGAGTCTGCAATGGCCCTTTATGTAGTTTAAACTCTTGTTTCATATTCAGAGATTATAATTGCCATTTTCTAGGGTATGATTGGGATTTTGATTTTTTCTTCAGTTCAAAAATTATTCAAAAGAGAGTTTTAAACTATTTCCAAATAAATGAATTTTTCAAACTTTCTAATTATTACTATTTATTAGTTTCATTATATTGTGGTCTACAATATTTCTACTTAGAGCAAAACAAAGCACATGAGTATCTTTAACTAGACCATCTGTTTGTTCAAATATATTTTAGGTGACTTTTCCTCAACAAATTCACACCCTAAGCTCTGTGTGTGCCATCACTTTTGATTCTTATCTGAAGCCTCCTTTTCTGTCTATTTTTCTGTTGCTAAGAACAGACAGAGCAGGGATAAAAGAAAGGAGAAGGTAGGCAATGCTTTTGGGTTTTCACTATGGAATTCATCTCTGTAAGAGAGGTTTTCAAAAAGCATTTTTCTCATGTTTTTATTAATGACTAGTTTAGGGAGAACTTTCTCTGTGCTCACCTCTTCATGGCAAAATAAATGGCAAATTAAAGAATTTATCCCTTCTCCTTTGAGCCATTAATTATTCATCATAGCTCGTATGTTTCTCTTTTTCTCTAAAGAAGCATTCAGCTTCTTTACATCTGATCCATAATTTCAATTTCCTTTATCCACATACTTCCTTATGGAGCTATCAGTAGGGTATTTCTGCTTTATTTTGCCCTTAAAGATTCAGGGAGTAAAATTGCATCATGTGAGGTCTTATACCATTGGTACCTTTTAAATGCATATGGGCATATTGTGTTAGGTTTTGGAGGAACATGATATAAGCCTACTTTTGTGCCATTATTTTCTCTGTCATTTAATTCTCCCTTTTTTGTCATCTTGTTCTTGGTCATCAAGTGATGACAAACTAATCAAGTAAGCTATAATTTTCATCATGGGAATCAAGGACCCAGTGATCCCTGAGCCCATCTAAAAGATCCCTGCATATTTCAGGAAGACCTTTGCCGTGGTACAGATAGTATAGAACCATCTTTTCAAATTATTGTTCTCTACTGTTATAACAGAGCAACTATTTATGTTATATGACTATTTACATTATATGACAACAGTTGGAGGGAACATTATGGTAAAGACAAGATAAATTAATTCCATAACAAAGATTTATTGAATTCCTACTGTGGGACAAGACTTAGAAAGTGATGAATGAAATAGACAAAGCCCTGATGCAGCTTACAATCTAGCAAAACAGACTGGTATTAACTGTATATTTAAACAAACTATATACAATTAAAATTATGTTAATTACTAGTGAAAAGAGGTACATGTTGCTTTGAAATGCTTTAATATTGTGATTAAATCTCATCTGGAAAATCAGGGGAGGCTCTTTTGAGCAAGTAAAAATTGGGCTGAGGTCTAATGAAATAGATAAAGAGAGTTAACTAAGGAGAAAGAGTTTGTGTGCTCAGAGGGAGTGTTTTTAGCGTATCAGGTTATAGGAAGGGTGTGTGCAAAGGTGTTGTGGTAGAAAAGAATACGTTGCACTGAGAAACTATGATAAAAGCCAGACTAGCTAAAATAAAAGACCCAGTGTATGGGTGGTGGACATGGTATAAATTGAAGCTGAAAAATACGTCTGGGTGAAATTGTTCAAGACCTTATAGAGCATTTTACAAAGCTTGAATTTTGTCATGAAATAATAAAACAGTTATAAGAAAAAAATGGAAGGGAGGGAGTTTTTTGAAACTATTAATATAACTTTAGCTGCTGGGTAAATAAAGGAATGGGAAAATAAAGGATACATTACCCTCCGTAGTAAACTACTAATTTCTCTATTAGAATCCATCTATTTTTTTCAAGATCTGGCATCTTATGATCTTCAGAATCCACCTGTTTTTATTGATTAGTCCAGTCTTTCCTAATGCGCTGATACTTGAGTTCTTTCTCCCAGATGAGATAGCAATCCTTCATATCAACTAGGGACACGTTGGTAAGTGTTCTAAGAAAAAAATGCTTTGAGATTTTCCCAGAGTGCCTCTGTTTAACAGACAGGAGGTTCGAGAGCTGTGCAATTGCTTAACTTAAGTTATTAGGGAGTAGAAACGTTGCCCAAGACTCCAGACTCCTGATTATTAAGTAGGGCACCCATACTTCTGCCATACTTTTGACTGAAGCCATCCTAACAATTATGGGATGTAACCTAAGACAATTTGGAGTCAATAAACCAATTTTCAGGGAAGAACTTGGAGTAAAAGGATAAAGGTCTCTTAGTTAAATTAACATTAAGAAAATGTCAAAGCACTCCATCATTTAATACCAATAAGCCCAAGACAATTAACGTAGGAGAAAGAAACTAACCTAAAGTGGAAAGGATATAAATTCTGAAAGTAGGTATTGTTGATTCCAAAACTATGCAAATTTTTGTTAGTATAGCTGTTGTTACTATATTTAATTATGTATAGTGATACCACTCTTCTTTAGCATAGAAACTTTCCTACTTACAACATAATATTTCCCCAAATCTGAATTATAGTGGTTTTTATATGCCAAAGTAAGAACTTATGTGATCTTTTTTGAATGAATGTAGTTATTTCTGAGTATTTTGGCTGAACTTCCAAGAAGTAATCTAAATTAATGAGCCCTGGTTGTTTGAAGAAATTAGCCTTGTTCAAGGGACAATGGAATAGAAATAAATGATCACTCGCCCTGAAAAATTGATTCTGCAGATGTATAATAATGAAATCCCGGGCTAATGCACAAGAGAATTTTATTGTCATTTAGTAAGCCCCAACTTGAGTTGGTTGTATTCAATGGAATGTATAAATTTATTTTTTGATTCAGTTGGCTTTTGCTTTTTATAAGAATATCATTCATTGTCTAGCTGGGTGTGGTGGCACATGCCTGTAGTCTCAGCTACTTGCAAGGCTGAGATGGGAGGATAATTGGAGCCCAGGAGTTTGAAGCTACAGTGAGCAACATAGTAAGACTGTCTCTAAAAAAAGAAAAAAGAAAGGAAGAAAGAAAAATCATTTATATCATTGTCTCTTTAAATTACTTAATTATTAGAAAACATCATTCGCCATTCACTCCAAAGTTCCTAGTGGCATTTCCTTGTGAAAATGACATGCAAGTCATAATATGTGCTGTGATATGGACAGCTAGCTGTAATTAGTATTCACCTTGGATGCCAGTTATTCCAACTTAAGAGGAATTGATAGCAACAGCTCTGTAGTAGGAAAAATGCAAGGTAAGAGAGAAAGGAGTAGAGAAAGCAAAGGAAGAAAAAGAAGTTAAGAATAGAAAAATAATCTTTATTGTCATCTCTTTATAACTATAAAATATATTAAATATTTGAATATGTTCAAAAATATTTGCATACTTTAAGGTGTCCTCCAAGAGCCCTACTTCCTGCGATTCCTGACCTGCGAAATTCCTGTCTCTTGAATGTGAATAAGGCCTGTAACTTAGTTGTAATCAATAGATTGTTGTAAAGGTGATGAGATGTCACTTTTGTGCCATTGTTACATAAGATTATAACCTATATTGCTAGGAGACACTCTCTTTTGCAGTCTTTGAGTAATAAAGTCATCACCATGTTGGGAAGGCTCCCATGGCAAGAAATTGATGATGGTTTCCAGCTGACAGCTGGCAAGATACGGAAGCTCTCAATCCAGCAGCCCATAAGAAACTAATGGCTGCCAACAACCATATGAACTTGGAAGTGAATCTTTCCCCAGCTGAGCTTCAGATGAGTCTGCAGCCCCAGCTAACACCTCAATTGCAGCCTTATGAGATCCTGAAGCAGAGAATTCAGCTAAGCTGTTCCAAGACCCACACAAATGGTAAGACAATAAATATGTATTCTTCTCAGTCATTAAGTTTGTGGTAATATTGTTATACAGCAATATATAAGTAATAAAACATTCAATATATTTATATAAATATGTATTTTAAAATATAAAATATTATTAGTTTGTGTTAGGCATCATAGCGGGTTGTTTAATTTCAACAATATTTTGTCTAGAATATGACCAAAAGTGTATAACTCAAAGGAAAGGGGTTTAAGTCATTCAACATATATTTTTGAGTGTTTCTAATATTATACTTGTATTTATTGGATAAGCCAAACTTGGCCATGTAACATTAAATTTAGAAGATTAAATATTTTTGGTACAATGGTGTATTTAATTTTTTAATATAGTGTTTAAGAATTTTACAGTTTATATAGGTAATTGAATTTGACTTGAATTATAAAAGCTAGAGAATGACATAAGAAAGAAGGAAAAACATAGGTGCACTCTGTTTATATCTTTATTTGGTGTTTATTCTTTAATAATAATGTTACTGGACATAAAGTTCTAGATTGATAATTTTTTATTCATAATTTTAGAGGTTTTTCTGAGTCTTCAACTTTTATTTTTGCTTTTGAGAAATCTTGTGTCTCATATCTATAATCTCATTTATTTACTTCCTGCCTTTAAAGTTTTCATTTTCTTTAGTATTCTGTACTTTTCCTACTAGGAGTGGATTTCCTTTTATTTACTGTGATGGAGATCCATTATGCTTTGTAAATCTGAGAAACTATACTTTTCATCAATTCTAGAATAGTGTATGCCTTCTTCCGTTTGGATACTCTTTTGCTGCCATTCTCTGTATTCTCCTCATGGAAAACTCATTAGATGCATATGAAGTTTTATTATTACGTCCTCCTCTCCATTTCTCTTAAATTCTTTCATGTTTTTCTATTTAAAAAATCTTCCTGTGCTCCTTTCTGGATAATTGTCTTAAATGTGTCTTCCACCATTCACCAATGATTTCATACATTTATAAATCATCTGTAAACCTTTAAATGTACATATATGTTTACACATATGTATATATATTTAGTTATAGAATTTTATGTTATTTTTCTTCTTATGTTTTCTAATGATATTTGATTCATTTCTTAATAGCTTTGGTTTTAACATTTTCATCATATTTTAACAAATTTCTTAATAATCAAAATCACATGAATAAATTATTATGTTATACATATATCTTGACCCTCATTCATTTATCTTGTAAGTGTAATTTGGGTGTGGAACCCATATTTGGGTAGGCTTTAACCGTGAAGATCTTGTAGTTCCTAGGTAAAGGATTTACCCTTCTACAGGAATATATAGTTGCCTTTAGCAAGTGCCCCAGAAGTATGGCCATTTTTATGTTAGTTTCTTTGTTAGGAGTTTCTAGACCATACGGTTTGTTTAAATTAGAATCCCAAACCCAGGCAAGGTAGGTGCCACATTTGCAGACTCTAAGTAGCTTTTGTTTTTATTTTTGTCTGCTTAGAGCACACTTAGACTAGAACACTGTTCATTGTCATCTCCCTGTGCTAGCTGAAAAATTATTTTTCTAGTCTGCACTGTTAATGCAGATGGGCCATTTTGGCATACCCTGCTTCAAGAGGCAGTCTCGTTCCAGTGCCATACTTTGAATGAGAAGATTTTTCCATCTCCATTCCCTGTTTGTGGAGTATGGTTTTCTCTTATAACCTGGTGGCAAAGATGCTGCAAAAGTAAGATATAAAATGACTTTCCTATTTTCAGGGATTTTTTATTCCTTCCTTGTCCTTGGCAATTTTCTTTGGAGGCCTCCGAGGTCATTTGTGCATTTAAAAGGCTGTTTGTTATATTTTATTTAATATTTCTAGTTACTTACAGAAAGTTTTTTCAGAATGATTAGTTTTTGAGAAATCCTTTTCAAGGTGCAGGTGCCAGTTTAGCCCTATGTTAATCAGGCATTGAAATAACATTACTAGGGTCTTGCATCATATCTAATGTAACTCTTTCTCCATAATAATCTATTTTGTCAAGTATAATACTTTTTCCGTTCCTAAGATTGGGGGATCTCAATCAACTTACTGTGAGTAATTAGTTACTAATACAGAAACAAATAATAAACCTACATTGATAGAAAGATCTCCAAGTACATACTATGATTCATATGATTTCATTTCCACGTAGTTCAAGAACATGCAAACTAATTACTGGTGACAGAAGTCAAAATGGTGTTGCCTCTGGGTTATTGACTGGGAAAAGGTCAAAGGGAAACTTCTGGAGTGCTGGAAGAGTTTTACATGATGTTACATGTAAAACATGTACTGGTGATGGTTACACAGGTATTTACTTATGCAAAAATTCATCAAGCTGTACACTTAAAATTGGTATATTTCATATACTTTATGCTATTTTGTTATAGCTCAATTTGAAAATGTGTCCTAGATAAGCTATATTCAGAAATTTCAGAGCTGTTAGATTGAGTTCTAACTCAGTTATTTTTAAATTTTTTAAATTTAAAAATGTTAATAATTTCTTAAAAATCTAGGTCCCAACATTGTAAGAATTAATGACCTCTTCTAGATATGGAAATGCAAAGTCCAGAATCATTCTGAACAAGACTAATCTGGGAGCCATTATTAATCAATTGGGTTGAAATGTGAGAATAGCTCTACTTGGAATGCTGGACTGGATGATCTCTAAGGACAGACCAGTCTCATATGTTATATCTCTGAGTGATTTATTGTGCCTATCAGCAAATTAAAGAGACAAGCTTTATAAAAAAGTGAATATTCACTGTTGACCCTTTGTTTTTCAAAACAAGTCTTGATGTTCAGACATGTATGGTGAGTTGTTAATTGTCTATCCTCCTATGAATTTGCTCTTAATATCCAGCAAACTAGTTTACCTTCTAATTCAGTCATTCTAGGGTGTTGATTATATTAATAATTTGGTCAATTCCAGTAAACTACATAAGAGTAAAGAAACCTAGCAAAGAAAGCCATTGGCTTACAATTTGGAATAATCTGAGGACACTGTGATCCAATCCAAGGTTTACACGAACTACATCAGTACGAGTTGCTTTCCTTTAAATGGTTGTTCTCACAATAAGCTTTGTGCAAATAGATGAGTATCGCAGGTTTTTATTATCTACTAAGCAGATGCAAGACAGGCATGGAAGGAAAGTGGCATAAAGCAGCAGCAAAAAGGTAACGTCTGATCTCTTTTGCTATGCTTGGTTTGTGATAGCTAATAACTTAGAAGTTTTGAAGATCTGTTACCTGTTATGTTGAGACCAGTTATTTGCTCATATCCCTTTTCAAGGAAAATATAAGAGTCAAATTTCAGAATCAATTAACTTTTTATTTTGTTCCTTTTGGTGACATCCATGCTTTTCAATTAAAAATCATCAATCCTTAAGGAAATAACTACCAATATTTATATATCTCTGTATTACTTTTACTTTTAGGCACACCATCTTTTGAAAGAAAAAAAATTCACTAGAAAACTGCATTTTGTTAGTAATACACATTTTGCCAATTTTGTAAGCCACAGAATATTATTTTAGTTTGTGATTCCCTCCAAACAGAGCCTGAGAAAGAAACTTGAGTATTGGAGGTTGATTTGGGAAGTGATCCCAAGAAGCAGGAATGAGGGAATGGAGAGAATGAAAAAGGAAAGGAATAAAAGCCACATAAAAATTGGTCATCAATGTCCTGCCTGAGAACAACAAGGACTTCCTTCCACTGGGATCTGCTGAGGAGCAGGTGGAATACCTTCCATAACTGCCTATCTGGAGATGGATAGCCAGCCTGGGCATTTATCCACTGCCTCCATTGCCCATCAGCTGGGGGTTGTCTCGTGAGTGAGCGTGCAAGCATGGGCTCAGTGAGCACAGGAGCACTACAGAACGCCCTTGCTGATGTAGGCTGACAGTGCGAGGTGCGTCTGAACTTGCAAAGAACAGTGCCCTGCAGTTGTGGTTGAAGTGAGAAGTGGGTTAAGGAGGTGTATCATAAAGCACCCGTAGGCGTTTGGTATACATGCATGATAACAGTAAGAACTTCTCATTAATAGGAAGGAGGGAGAGAGAGAGAGAGAGAGAGAGAGAGAGAGAGAGAGAGAGAGAGAGAGAGAGAGAGATTAGTTCTTACTTAATAACAGTCTAGACAAAAGCAAATGAATTTAGTAAGCTAGAGCAACTTACACTCATTATTCAGTTTTCTCAATTATTTTCTATGGCATTTTTAACTCATTGACTCTTAAGTTCTAATTTCAAAAGCTTTGTGGTAGGGTTTGGGTATGTATACTTTGTAAAACCTTCCCTGATATTTCTGATGGGTCCTACTGGATAGGAATCAGTGATATAAGATCATTAGGTTAGCCATTGTTGATTTGGTCTTTTGTTCTGTGAGTTCAGTCACCCCGTATTTCAAGGGTTTTTTGTATATTGTAACTCAGGATGTGTTAACTGGATGTTCAATAAATATGCTTGGTTGAAAAATAAGAAAACAAAAACATACATTGTGTAAGTTTTGTAGGTGACCTAATCATTCTCCCAATTTTCTACTCTTGCTGAATAAAATGGTTAAAATTCTGTAATTAATAGTATTTTTGCTGTATGGGTTTAGATATAGATTACATGCAGCCGGACTCTTATGCATACATACAGGTGCAAAGAAGCGTACATACTATTATAGACTAAATAAGCAAAGGTCTTTTTAATCAATTCTATTCAAATTGTAGTCCCTAGACCAGCCACATCAACACCACTTGGGAACTTGTTAAATGAACAAACTCTCAGGCCCAATCTTAAATTTACTGAATAAGGGATTTGGGGAGTGTGGCCCAGCAATCTGTGTTCTAACATGCCTTCCAGATGAATTTTATACCCTCTAAACTTTGTAAATCACTGTAAGTAAATGAGTAAAGCCTTACAGCTATATGAGACCTAATATCCTGGTTAACTTGGAGCACTAGAAGACCTTGATTGCAGTATTGGAAATAGCTTGATATCACAGACTTTTCTAAACCTCTCAAGAAGAGTTCTATGAGGGAATTTGGGAAGAAGTCAAGGCATGAACAATGGGAGACCTGTAGACAAGGGAAATATGTAGAGACTTTGGCAGTATAAAAGGGGTTGTGTCAACTCTTTCCATAGTGGAAACTCCAGTCCAACTTTTCTTTTTTTGAAGATGGGAGTCTTGCTATATTGCTCAGGCTGGCCTAGGACTCTCAGGCTCAAATGATCCTCCCATCTAAGCCTCCTGAGTAGCTGGGACTATAGTTGTGTGCCACCACACCTGCTCTGTTTTTAATGAATGCATAGCTACCCACTGGACATCAATTGCTCTCCAATATTAACCACAGTTTCCTCTCCTAAAACCAGCAGTGGTCTGTTTAAAAACTCATAAACTGTACGTTGCTGGTGCATAGAAGAGCTGTGACTTACCCTTCCCTCTATATGATTACATGTGGAAAAACCAAAGTGTTCACCTAAGGAGCTTTCAGTTGCAGTCCTGGCAGGTATCCCAGGCAACTGGCTAGAGTTTGACTTCAACCTCATTCTTGTCAAACTCATTGCTAGAGTTTAAACACTGTTTCAGTTCTTTCTTACCATGTTTTGGGTGGAATTTCCTCATTAACCTCTCTCTGATTGAACTCTGCCAGCTTTGTTCTACATTTCATTAGCTCCCACAGCCACTCTTATGCTCCCAGTAACAACTTACACCCACTAAAGTTTTCAAAACTAACCTTCCACACCTGGCCTAAGACTGAACTGTGTTTGAGCTCAGTCTCTGAGCAACCAAAACCTCTTGGCCACTCTCACTCTCAACGTCTCTCAGAGTCAGTTTCTTTAGAGAGAGACATTTAAGCTTCTGGTGGATATTTCATGGACAGAAGGGAAGATGGGGAATCAAGAAAAGAGTTTATCTTTAACACTCCTTCTTAGAGAAGCAAATGCTTATTTGGTAACTCATTAATAGAGTGAGTAGTTGTAGAGTAACAACACTGGGGCAGTGTCCTCCAGCTATTGTCTGGCTACGTGGCCACCCCATGTCACCGCCAGGACTGGATTTCCTGAAGAGTTGCATACTACAGCGGCTCTGGCCATACTCAATCCTTCCTCTTCTCCTAAGAGTGCCAATTTTTCACATCGGGAATTTCAGCTAAATATTAAAACCCAGAAGTTAAACCACACCGAGGAGGACATTTATCTTAAACATCCATCACGTAGTTACCTTTTAAAAAGAGGGTAATAGTTAACCAACATAAATTTCTAAACAGCAGCAAGAAGAAGTGAAGAGGGAATGTATTGGTAATATTTGAAGTCAAAGTTGAATGTATTTGTTGTTCTTTTTCAAGAGTGGGAGTGTTTCACATGAGTATGTGTTTAGTTTGATTCAGTATACTTTCACTGAAAACTAATGCGTGAACACGTAAGTGCTTTTTTAAACTTAAAATTATCTTTGGATTATAAGTGCTCTTCAAATTTTACATGGTCTTAAATATAGATTAAAATAATATCTAAAGATGGTGTTTATAATATTCCATAAAATTTCAATTTCCTTTTAAAATGTGTTGATGGCATATATTGATTACTTACAAAATATTTCTTTCAAAAGAATATTCTGTTATGTCTCTATATATACTCTTCATATCAGCTTAATTATATATTTATAAATATTATAATGAAATTGTCATTCCAAATACATTAAACCAAGACTAGAACAATCTGAGAAACAAGATTTTTTTAAGTTTTTCAATGAAAGTAAAATTTAGGCACCAATAATTGGGTACCCATTTATTGAATTTATGCCCAGCTATTGCTTTTACTTATAATAAAAATAGCACAGATTTTTTTGTACTTTAATATACTTTGCAAAAATAGTGTTCATAGGCATTTTTCTTAAGATATGTGACATTTTCAAACTACATAAAGTCAAAGAAAAATAAAAAAATCCTAAGAAAATCCATAGGAAAAGTACCTTATCTATCGAGGAGCAAAGGTAAGAATTACATCTGACTTCTTTTCAGAAGCCGTGCAAGCAAGAAGAGGGTGGAGTAAAATATTTAAAGTGTTAAGAGAAAAAAACTCTACCAACCTATTAATAGAGATTCGTATCTTGTGAAATTATCTTTCAAAAGTGAAGAAAATTAAAGCCTTTCTCAGATAAACAAAAATTGAATTTGTTGCTGGTAGACCAGCCTTGAAAGACAGGTTAAAAGAAGTTCTTTAGAGAGAAGGAAAATGACAAAGGGTGAAAACTCAATCTATGTAGAGAAAGGAAGAGCATTGGGGAACAAATGAGTGAAGATAAAAATAAAACCTTCGTTTTTCTTATTCTTTATTTATCTAACAGCAGTTTTTTCGAAGCATAAAACTATAAAACTCCTAGAAGATAACATAAGGAAAAATCTACATGACCTAGGATTTGGCTATGACATTTAAGATACATCAAAGGCATGAGTAATGAAGGAAAGAATTGGTAAGTTGTATTTATTAAAATTCAAAATTTCTGTTCTGTGAAAGATAATGCAAAGAGAACAAAAAGAAAAGAGAAGCCACAGTATGGTAAAAAAAAAAAATGTATTTGCAAAAGACATCTGATAAAGGACTGTTATCCAAAATATACAAAAACCTCTTAAAGCTCAACAGTAAGAAAATAACACCATTAAAATGAGCCAAACGCTTTAACAGACACCTTACCAAATACAATATACATATGGCAACTAAGCATATGAAAAGATTTGCAACATCATATGACATTGGGGAAATGTAAATTAAAACAAAAATGAGAGATCACTGTATATCCGTTAGTGTGGCCTAAATCCAGAATACTGGTAACGTCGAATACTGGCAAGGATGTGGAACAACAGGAGCTCTCATTCATTGCTGGTGGGAATGCAAAGTGGTACAGCCACCTTGGAAGACAGATTCGTTTTTTTTTTTAGAAAACTAAACATATTCTTACCATATGATTCAGCAATCACACTCCTTGGTATTTGCTCAAAGGAGTTGAAAATGTATGTCCACACAAACACATGCACATGGATGTTCATTGCAACCCTATTCATAATGCTAAACTTAGAAGCAACTAAGATATCCTTTAGTAGCAGAATGAATAAGTAAACTGTGGTATATCCAGACAATGGAATACTATTCACCGCAAAAAAGAAATGAACTATCAAGTCATGAAAAGACGTGGAGGACACTTAAAGGCATATTACTAAGTGAAAGAAGCCAGACTAAAAAGGCAACATACTATATGATTCCAATGATAAGACATTTTGGAAAAGGCAAAACTATGGAGACAGTAAAAAGATCAATGATTGCCAGGGGTTGGGTGGAGGGAGGGATGAATAGGTATAGCACAGGATTTTCAAGGCAGTAAAAGTACTCTGTATGATACTGTAATGGTGGGTACGTATTGTCATATGTTTTTCCAAACTCATAAAATGTATGACATGAAAAATGAACCCTAATATAAACTATGGGCTTTGGGTGATACTAACGTGGCAATGTAGGCTCATGAATTGTAATGTACCACTCTGACAGGAGATGCTGGTCATGGAAGAGGCTATACATGTATAGGGACAGGGGCTGAATGGGAAAGCTGTACACCTTCTGATCAATTTTGCTGTGAACTTAAAACTGCTCTAAAACTGAAATCTATATAAAAATGAAATTCTGAAAGAATTACCAGTTTTAATGAACCAGACATTACCTGCAAAATGAGAATTATAAGTAATAAAAGCTTACCTTTTCTTACTACAAAGAATCTACCATAGCAGGAAATCCCGATAGAATATATTTAAATTAGCACCTCTTCTGATGAATTCAAATATTAAAACTAGTGATGTTAAACCAGGTGGTCTTTTCCTTCTGTTCATGAGGGAATTTGTTAATAAATTTGTTGGGTTTTTCTCATTCATTTTTATACAATACATTTTAAATATTTTGTCTAATTACTGCAAGTAACACCATGTAAGATATGTCTACATTATCCAGGAGGCTACACTCACCATGCAATTAATTCTTACTACGTTACTGATATATGCAGAAAACTGAGTATTTTGCTTTTTAAAGGAACATTCACGCCAATAACATTATTTTAGAACAAGTGAAAAACATTACAGCATAGTTGTTCGGAGCAGGAGTTTCTGCTCCATCATTACGGGGATGTCCATCAACCTATTCATTTATCCTTTTTTAAACAAATGTTTTATGAGCACTTAAAAGGCACTGTATCATAGTAATTAAGAAAATGGAGACAGAACTGAATTTCCTGGGTCCAAGTCTGTTCTACACCATTTATTACTGTGTGAATTTGAGCAAGTTACCTATCCTCTCCTTGCCTCTATACACTCATGTGGAAATGAGAGTAAAATAAAAATTCTACCCCCATAGGCAGATACACAGATGCATAAATGATAGTGCATGGTAGCCTATAGTAAGTCAATATATGACTGCCATGGATATTACCATGTGCTTTTGGGTTTTTCCTTATAAAATGAAAGTACTGATATTACCCACCTCAGAGCGTTATTGTTTGTCAAGTCTTGGTATGGTGCATGGCAAAAAACTAGAGCCCAGTAGATTTAAATATAATCAATGTTATCATAATTTTTATTTTATACATAAAAGCAACAGAAATACAGAATTTCTAAAGATGCTTGGGCAGCTAAGGTTTCTCAAGTCCTGCCTGAAGCTCAGCTTATCAATAAAGTATGATTTTTGCTGAGTGTTGATAAAGGAGAACTCAGGCATTCCAGCCATAGAATTTACTTTTCAATGATAAGGGAACTTCAGTGTCTTAATGTGTGTTTGGGCATAAGGGGTCTCCTGTGGAATATTATTTTTAGAACTTTTTCAAGCCCGAAAGTCACATACCATCAAAAGCTTTACAATACTGTCTTCTAAAAATAACAAATGGGAAAAGTATAAAGTTTTCTTTGCAGAATCAAATATTTCTCATTTGGTCCCATGAGGATGGCTTCAAATGACCACTGATGTTCCTTACTCTCCTGCTGTACTTCAGCTTCCTGGGGAGAGGGAGGAGGTGGCGGTCAGGCAGGAAGGGAGCATCTCACACTGAGTACCTTATATCAAAGGCTGTGTTACCTTCAGGGCAAACTGACTGTTCCCAGACCCAAGGCTCAGCCTTCGCTGTGGTGGGCAGGTCTCTGAGCAGAAACATCTGCTCTAGAGGAGAACTGAAACTCTACACTCCCTTTAAACTCCCTTCCGGTATGCATGCATGCTCACTGACGGAGATGGGGGGAAACTGCCTGTGCAGGTAACCTGCCATGTGACAGGTGTAATCCTATGTATGCCATTCATGCTTTTGTTGCTGTTGTTTTTGTTATTGCCAGATAGACGTTATTATATTTGATCCCCACATCAAACCATGTACAGACAAAAACACTGGGTTTCAGAGAGAAAACAAATTATAAAGCCAGAATTCAAACTCAGGGGTGTGTGTGGATATCCACGGGTCTCAGAGTTGCTCTAGCAACTGGATGATCATCTTGGATTAGCTACATAGTATGTGACCTTGAGCAAATTACTCAACATCCACGAACCTAAGTAGCTGCTAGTGGCACAACACAATGCCTGCTCTATCAGTTGTAGTTATTATAAATACCATGATCATCATTGAGTCTGTTTGATACTTAATTGGAACAACTACTTCTTATAAACATAGGTTGCAGTTGTCCTGGATCAGCTCAGAGTCTCAAGTTCCTGCTCTTCCACCAGTCACTGGTATTTATCAAGGGTCTGTTGTGCACAGAAGGGTCTTCTGCAACAGGGTACACAGCTTCATAAACAAGGGAAAAGCAGATTTTGTTGCACTATAGTTTTCTTGTGTTTTATACCTGGAAATTAATGACTGCCTATGTGTGAATAAGAAGGTCAGTTTAACACAACACCAAGGGAGGGGACACTCCAACACTGATGCCTGTACCTCTGGCCCAGCTGCCCTGAAAGTGTCTCTCTTCTGCCAGAGATCTACTACCTCAGTGTGCCACTGTCACTTAGGACCACACAGAACCTGCACATTAGTCTCAGATTTCCCTTTAACAACAGGTGCAGGAAAAACGAAGAGATGGTTTTATTGCATCTTGATGACTGCAGCTGTTGATATATAAATAAACTGGAGGCCACTCAGGACATGTTTTGTCTAAGACCTACAAAGGGGAACAAAGGGGAGATGTCAATATTTTTTAGCTTTTCAGAAAGACTAGGAGACTCTGAAAATTTCCTCTGCAACTGCATCTCAACGAACACTCAAAAGCAATAATTTCCTTGTAGATATGTGGCTATTAGAGGAGGAGCAAACTAAACACAGGACATGCTAATGTGGTCTGAACAATGGTAGTCAATTTTTTTGAGGATGTGCGTATTTCACTCCAATAACATAGTATCTTAATTTCCTTCCATTTCTACTTGCTAACTTTTGCACTATGTAACACCAAGAGATAACAATTATTGAGAGGTTGGTCCATTTGCAGGCAGAGGAAATACTAAAACTCTCCAGTATGGCAAACAAAATACTTCTCATTTGCATTAAATGAGGTGAGAGAAGAAACAGAAATTTTCTGTTTCCCCACAGAAAACTGTTGTGTTTGTGCATTACCAAGATTATTTTCCTTTCTCTCTCTCTCTCTCTCTCTCTCTCTCTCTCTCTCTGTGTGTGTGTGTGTGTGTGTGTGTGTGTGTGTGTGTGTGTATGTGCTTCCTTATTGCTGAAGTCGTGAGGTTTAATTTGGTGGTGCATCTCTTCTCTGTAACTAATAGGAAAATTAGCTATGACTCTGAGGAGCTATTAAAGACTGTATACAACAATAGATTATTATACTCTGCCACCATCCAATCTTTGAGATTGGAAGGAAATGAATTTTAAGTAACTCCTTCTATACCTCTTTTTCAACACATTTAATAGTACGTGTCCTTTAACCAAAGACCACAGATGGTACAATGAAGTCTTAATTAGATTTCATGTTTGATGGAATTAGTTACTGTTACAAATGTAAAACCTACAATAGAGCATTAAGAAATAACTGTAAGACTATCAAGTCACTTCAGTTTGTTAGGTCACTGGCCTTCGTGGATTGTAGTGTGCATATAACAGCTCAAGATAACAGTGATGTGAATTCATATTTAAACACATGTCATCAGTTAAAATTGTATCTGATTTGCAAGTTCAGAAGCAGTTTCTCAAATTCTCTGATATGAAAATATTAATACAGATGAAAATGTTACCAAGACTGATAGAAAACACTGATAGAAAACCTAATTCCAGAATTTGAAGAGAACTTATTCTAATAATTAGGCCACTTTAGTTGGATGAGAAATTAAAACACGGCTGCAGACATATCTGAAATGCACCTGGTGCTGACATAACCAGACTTTTCTTCATAAAACAGAATTGAGGAAGTGGGTGGGTGGTGGTGCAGGAGGTAGGGAGAAAATTGACATCTCTCCCACTATTTTGCCTTGACCAAATAACTTAAAAAGCAAATACTAAAAATTAACATGCCCAGCTAGACCTCTCTGTACGTGTTCTGCTTTGTGAGATGCCTGAACATTGTTTATGCCTTTTGCCTCAATAGTGCCTCCCACTTCTATACCTCATCCTTACTTTTTATTTCTTGGTTTTTTAAAATTCACCAAAAGCAGCAATCAGGGGAAAATTGGCTTAAGAAATTGTGTAGGATGGTCAGGCAGGCATTGAATCTTGACAGGTTTTACCTCCTAGAGTTAAAGCAGGAGGTGATGACAGGGAGGACCTATTAGAGCGTGCTGGGTACGGCGAAGGTCCGGGTACTGTTTCGCCTCAGAGCAATAGAGAAACGGGAGGAGACAATGATCTCATATCAGGCAATCAGAGACAAAGGAATAAGGAAGAAAGAATATATTTCTGGTGACACATCCACTCTAATTGGCTGACAGTTGGGGGAGGGCCTGGGTTGCTGTGTTGAAAAAAGCTCTGCCCATTCTTAGCAAGAAGAATTCCGTGATAAAAATGCCAGTGTATACCATGGGTGAAGGAGGAGTGACTTATTGTAAATTCCCATGTGTTTAAAAATCACCTAAATTTGCACTCATAAAATTTGATGAAATCAAATTAAGCAGATCATTTGATTAAATAAATCAACCACATTCTGATGGTTGATTTTATGTGTCGGCTTGCTGGGTCACAGGATGTCAGCATAGTTTCCCAAAAATTATTCCTGGTATCTCCATGAGATTGTTTTCAGCTAAGATAAACATTTAAATCAGTGGACCAGAGTAGAGCAGATTATTCTTTGTAATGTGGGTGGGCCTCATTCAATTAGTTGAAGGATTGAATAGAATAAAAAGATGGACAGGATATTAAGAGAGAATTCTCCAGCTGACTCTTCGTCTGTAACATCTGCTCTTCTTGCCTGATGGACTTCACACTGGAACATTGGCCCTTTCTGGGTCTCCCACACTATGGGCCTGCCCTGCAGATTTTGAATTTAGCAGCCTCCCTAATCAGGTAACTCAATTCTTTATAATAAATCTCTATAATCTACATCTCTACACACATTCTATTGATTCTGTTTCTCTGGAGAATCCTGACTAATACTCACATTAATGAAGAATCATAGTCTTAAAATCACACAATGAAGAATATTTAAGCTCAGAAAACGTTGATGTAAAATAAGGATGAAACCAATACTTTGCATACAGCATTACTACTTTGTATAATATGTGTACATAAAAAGAAGGCTTGAAGATAACATAGAAAATATTAATAATGGTCATTCTGTGAGTGTTAGGATTATTGGATAATGTCATCTTTTCTTTTTAATTGTCCAGATTTCTAAATTCTCTATAATGAATATATATCGCTTCTTAATCAGTAGGAAGAAATGTCATTATTTAACAAAAATGTAAGCGGCTTAAAAGACAAGTATCATGGTTAAAATTTTGCTGCTTGCAAGAATAATAAAGAATAATTCAGTTCCCATGAGAACAAAAACAAAAGCACATGTCAAAGAAGTGAGGTAACAATTTCTTTCGGCAGGTATCCTACCTGAGCAGACGGTATTTAACAAAGAAATCACTGCATCTTAATGGAAGGCAGAGATACAATTTTCCCAAAAGTTGACATTGAAAATAGATGACATTTGGGGGTAAGTCCATTCTCTGCATATTTTTAGCTGTTCTTTTTACAGAGATTTGTTTCCAGAGGACCAGACGTCCCTGATTTCCAGTTTCCAGTTCTACTTTGTAACACATGGGACACTACAACAGCATCAAAGAAAAAAATTCAGGTTTCTTACAGCGGGGTTATTTACTGTTTTCATTACAGATTAGCAGAACATGGTTTAGTGTAGAAATGAATAGACATTCCTCCCAAAGCCTGTTCTTTTACTTTTTGTTTACTGTTTAATTAACGTAGTTTACGAAAATCTTAATGTGTATGTGTGTGTGTGTATACATATATACACACACTTATAAAACATATGTATAAAAACATTTTCTTTCTTCTTTCACTTTTGCCCTTTCTCACTGTGGTGACTGATTCTATTTCTCTTCTTGGTTTCTGAATTAAGGGATTGTGTGAGCTGATGTTTGCTTTCAGAAGTCCAGCACAGGTTTATAGATTGTTGAATATTTTGTTCATTTCTTCATGATTTGAAAAATATTGAGCCAATAAGCCACTTTTCCTCTTCCTCATTTTCCTCCTCTTTTTTCTTCTCATTTTCATTCTTTGTATGTCTAGTTTCCAGTAGCTGAATCGCTTACTCATTTACTAACATAAGTTCGAAACTGTAAATTTGGGATCACAATTCAAGCCTTGCAGAAGTTTAGTGAGTATAAAGCAACTAGTCAAGTAAATGATTAGAGTGTTTGGTATTGGAGCACTTTTCAACATATGGATATCCCCTTCCCCTTTATCTCAGAGAAAGAATCTTATTTTTATTCTGTTTTCAATTGACTTTTTGTCTCCCTGTTTATAGCTTCTGTTTATTTTCCTTTTGATGTTTTCCTTGTTATCACCTCTTTCACACACTCCATATTCTTTCTTTTCCTTTTCTCTGCCTTGCATGCAGGTTAGGGAAAGGGTACAAAGTGATCTGATTGTCATCGAGAACAAAGGTGGGTCCCCAGTTCATCATCCTGCTTAAGCTATAGAGATGCCTCATGTATAACACTTGCAACTGAAGGCGGAGCTCCTTAAGTGAGAGAAGAAGAGCCCAGTTGGAAGAATATGACCTATATGACCTGGGCTAAGTTTCCCAACCTTTCTATACCTTGGTTCCTTTATCCGTAAAATGGGATAATAACAATTTCTTGTATAGTAAATAGGAGTTTTAAATGAGTGAACATATGTGACTCAATCAAATGAAATTGTTGTTTCTGTGGGTCAAAACCTGACATATATTAGCAATTTCATGTTTCAACCTCATACAAAGCTGTCTTAAAAGAGTTCATAATGCCAATCACTCAGTAAATGGTAACAATTCTTGCCATCATGTAAAACATAATAACAGCAAAGTAAAATGTCTAGGGTATTGATGTCTGGATGAATCTGGGGACTTGAGCATTTTATTAGAGAAGGGGTATGCAGTGGCAGAATAGAGGCCTCCCAAAAGATACATCCATATCCTGATCCCGGGACCTGTGAAAATTACCTTATTTGGAAAAAGAATCTTTGCAGATGTAACTAAATTAAGGATTTTGAGATAGGGAGATTATCCTGTATTATCT
>RJWJ010013410.1:0-39970 GCA_004363605.1 Indri indri | reverse complement strand
GAGGTGGGTGGATCGTTCAAGGTCAGGAGTTCGAGACCAGCCTGAGCAAGAGCGAGACCCCATCTCTACTAAAAATAGAAAGAAATTATTTGGACAACTAAAAATCTATATAAAAAAATTAGCCGGGTATGGTGGCACATGTCTGTAGTCCCAGCTACTCGGGAGGCTGAGGCAGGAGGATTGCTCGAGCCCAGGAGCTTGAAGTTGTTGTGAGCTAGGCTGATGCCACAGCACTCTACTCCAGGCGACAGAGTGAGACTCTGTCTCAAAAAAAAAAAAAAAAGAAACATTTGAGAGAATTGCCTGAAGAATTCACAGATGGATAATTTTAACATACTTCTCAATGATTGATACATCTGAAGAAATATTAGGAAGATACAGAATATTTGACTAGACAACTATTAGTAAATGTGATCTATTGGGCATGAATAATCACTGAATTATGATTACAAAAGATGCATAGAATATATATTAATAGAAACATAGAACATTAATAAAAACTGGTCATGTTTTAGGCAACAGAGCAAGTCTCAAAAAATACTAAGGTTCAGAATCATTTCAATAGCAGTGGAATTAATTTAAAACTCAAAAATATAACCACAAATGCACACTTAAAAGCACACTTCTAAATAGCTCATGTATAAAAAAGAAATCATGAAAATGAGAAATATTTAAAACTGAACTAATGAAAGTGCTGTTTATAAGATAACTTGTGAGATGAAGCTAATTATGAACTTAAATGCATACATTAAAAATGAATAAAAACTGAAAATGAATAAGCTAAATAGATAAATAAATAAACTCATTGAAAAAAAGAGATAACCCCACAAAATGAAGAGATAATAAAGATGGAAGAAATTAAGGAAATAAAAACCGAAAAGCAATAGAGAGGATTATTAAAATGAAAAGATGTTTTTTGAAAGTACTGCAAAGTGAATAAACCTCTGGCAAAACTGATTATGGAAAGGGTATAAGTGACTAAATGATATATTAGAAAATGAACAAAGTGTTTGATTAGGAAACTCACAGAAAAGAAACCCTAAATGAGTAATAAGCATATGGGAAAATTCTCAGCCCTGTTGGTCATGGGAATTATAAACTCAGTAGTGAAATACTATTTCCCACCTGTCAAAATTGGCAAAAAATGAAAAGATTCAAAATACCAAGCTTGGCAAAGATGTGTTACATCTGGACCTCTCATATACCACAGATGTTTGTATAAATTCTAAAGCAACTTGGCAACATCCTGTATAGATGAAGATAAGCATGCCTTGCAACCTAGCAATTCCACTCCTTGGTGTAGTCCTGGAGTAGCTCTCACACATGTAGGTAAGAAGACTTGTACCAGATGTCTATTGTGGCATTGTTTTTCAGGGCAATAAGTGAAAAAAAGTGAAGGTGATCACTAGGAGAGTGGTAAAGTGTGGCAATTCAAGTAATGGAATACATACATCAAGGTGGTTAAACATCAGAACCATTGAACTTTTGCAGAAAAACATTGCAGGAGAATATGATCCACTCGTAGAAATTTCGAAAACATGCAAAAAATGCTTGATTTTTATTTATCAATTTACTTATATGTAATAAAAGTTTTTAAATATTCATGGAAATAACATAAAATTCAGCATGGTGGCTACCTCTGAGAAGAGAAAGGAAATGGACTTGGGTAGGTATATATAGGCATTAATTAAATCTGTCCTTAAAACAAAACCTTAAGGCATATATATCCATACACATATATGTATGTGTATGTTCTCTAAGAAGTTATTCAACAAGGCTGGACGGTGAGTATTTATACGTTAATATATTATTGCATTGTATGTTTGAGATATTTCATAATATTTTTTAAATAATGCATGTGTGAAATAGCTTTATGGAAAAATAGTGGGTCTTTGGATTAAGTTATTGTCCTGAAGTAAGAGAATGGACTTCTTTTTAGAACAAATAATAGAAGTGTACTGTTACTGTTTACCACTCTGTCCTCCCTCCCTACCCCTCCCCCAAAAAACACACACAGCCATGCCTGTTTATACAAGGAAACTGAAACCTTTGCGTGATAACAATAAACCCCTTATGGAGGCCACTGGCTTTCATTCGTAAGCCTTACACATACGCAGCAGAAAAAGTAAATTCATTTACAGTCTGTAAGATGAAAAAAAGAGAAAAGGAAAACTTCACTGTAGCAGGAACCACAAGTGCCACAAGATACCGGCCTCCTTTTTCCCCAGTAAGGCTTAATGATGTTTTATATTTTCCAGAATAGAAATAGCTTCATTCTTTTTTCTCATTAAAAATGATTTATATTCTTTGGGAAAAAAAACTCAACAATAATTTAAAACAACCTATAATTTCACCACCCTATAATAATCACTATAAATATTTTAACATATCTTTCTATTCATATATTTAATATATTAATATAATGTTCATCCATAAAATCACACTCTGTGTCAGGCATGGTGGCTCACACCTATAATCTCAGTATTTTGGGAGGCCAAGGTGGGAGGATCACTTGTGGACTGGAGTTTGAGACCAGCCTGGACAATAGCAAGACCCTGTCTCTACAAAAAAATAAAAATAAAAATTAGCTGGGCATGGTGGTACATACCTGTAGTGTCAGCTGCTTGGGAGTCAGAGGTAGGAGGATCACTTAAACCTGGGAATTGGAGGCTGCCGTGAGCTATGATGACACCACTGCATTCTAACCCAGGTAACAGAGTGGATCCTATCTCCAAAAAAAAAAAAAAAAATCACACTGTACATTTTTTTAATTTGCTTTTTATATGTTATAATGTATCTTAGAAATAATTCCCATGTTAGGAGAAAAATCTATCACCTCTCTTTTAATGGCTCATAGTATTATACTGTATGGTCATACCATAACGTATTTCAACCAAACCACCTTATTATTTTTACTGTTTTCGCTTGTATGTAACACTGCGGTGAACACACTGCACATACCTCTTTGAGCATTTCTCCATTTGTTTCCTTTGGATAAGTTCCTAGCAGGAGATTTGCTTTATCAAAGGAAATATATAATTAATAGTAAGGCATTTGGTGCTGTATCTGTGAGAGTTCTCCAGAGAAAGCAGCAGGCTGGAACTCAGGAGTTAATAATGCAGTCTTGAAGGAAAATTTCTCTTTTTTCAGGAAACCTCAGTTTTTGCTCTTAAGGCCTTCAACTGATGAGACCCACATTTATATTGAGGATAATCTTTTTTGCTTAAAGTCAACTGATTATAGGTGTTAACCATATCTACAAAATAATATCACAGCCGTACCTGTATTAATACTGATTAAATAACTGGATGCTAGAGCATAGCCAGGTTGGCACATAAAGCATAAGTACATCACAGTACCTGTGCCAAATGGCCTTCCAGAAAGTCTGCACCAGCTTCCATTCCCACAAGTCTGTAAGAATGTGTATTTCTCTACATAGTTACCAACACTGTATATTTGGAACTGTTTCATTTTTAATAATCTAATCAGTATTGTTTCTAATGGTATGTTATAGTCATGTTAATCTTAAATTTTAAGGAAGGGAGTGAGGGATCAAAAATTACCTATCAGGTACTACATATGCTATTCAAGTAATAGGTACACTAAAAGCCCAGACTTTACCCCTGTGTAGTTCATCCTGGTAAGGAAAAACCACTTGTACCCCCTAAATCTATTGAAATAAAAATAATAAATAAATAAATTAGGTTTTAAGTTTAAATCTGTTATGCAGTTTAGGATGCTCTAATATAATAATTTTCACAAGAAATCTGTGCCTTTTACTTTGTAGAAGAGCAGAGTGAGCCACCTCCCTTCTAGAAACAGAAAATACATTTCTTTATTTTAAAAGCGACAATGCCGATCTCTACACCTTGTTTATGTCACTACCTCAAACCTCTTTTTCTGGCCTGTGGTACAGAGAGTGTTTCTGAAAAAAAAAAAAAAAAAAAAAAGATGTGAAAATGAAAAAGCCCATTTTTCTACTATGTATTCTGGGTTTTCTTCATGATTTATATATTCTTTATATTTCTTATGTGAGTTCTTTGTTCAATGTATATTTTGTGTACATCTTCTCTTAGTCTGTGGCTTTGCTTTTTTTACTTTCTTCACGGTACCTTTAATGAAGAGAATTTTTTTTATTTTATTGTGGTCCATGTTATTTTCTTTTTCATAATTAGCTCCTTTTGAGGTCCTCTTGAAGTAATCATTGTCTACTGAAGGTTGTTATTTTTCCTTAGTTTCATTTTATGTTTGAAAATGGAAAAGGGAAATAATTCACATTAACCAAATTGTTTTCCATGGAATCCTGTTTTGTAGGGATATTTTGCACTTTAGATATTTATTAATCCTCCAAAACATCCTTTTCTGCTGCAGGGAACAGCGTATCGCTCTATTTTGGGGGAAGTTGTAAGACCCTGACTATTGGCTGCATATGCGAGCTATTGGCCCAAACTGGGTTAATGAAACTTTCTCCCCTTAGCCACAGAATGTGGTCCAGATATGGCCTTATCACCCAAGCTGAGATAATCAGGGTAGTGGCTTCAAAGCTGTTGGCAACTATGGTTCTAGCCAAGTGAGACTTCAGCACAAGAAAATAAAGCCTGTTCCAAAAGAGGAGAGGAATTGAGAGGCAGAGCAGATCTTGGCAGTGTTGCCACTGGCTGCCAAAAACTTACTCCTCCCTGACACTTCCTGTGGGTTTGGTTATGTGGGAAATAGATTCTTAACTTTTATCAAGATCTTGTTTTACTTTGGTTAAAAATCTTTAAATAAGTATGCTTGAAAATGTGGTCCCATAATTATGTGAGTTTGAGACTACTCCTAATCTTATTTTAGGGATTTACAGTCTATGTTAGCATATTAAAGGCCCTATGAAACCCTGAAGTAACAGAAGGTTAGGTTATCTTTATGTAACCTGATGATTTCAAACGTATTATATGGTGCTCTGTTAATATTCCACAGAGGCTTGGCCAACTTGGGAAATGCTGGATCATGGGCATGGAAGACCTAACAAATGCAAGCTAACAAATGAAAGGTGTTTTGATCCCTGAGCTAGGTTTTGAAAATTTATATGTAAATTATTATATTTTTATTTGGGCAAAAAGTCTTCTGATTAAAAAAAAAAAAAGCTTGTAAATTTATTGTGACCAACCAGCAAACTTTTCTTTTCTTGAGCAGGTTAGCCAGTACACCTTTGCTATGTGCAGTTATAGAGAAAAAAAGTCTGAACCACAAGAATTAATGCAGCTTGAAGGATACACTGTGGACTATACAGATCCCCACCCAGGTAATTCTATATTGAATCATTTTCCCTGCCATGAACATGTGCATGAAATTCTTATAAATATCCTGTCTGTTCTACATGTCAAACTCCACTCAATTAATAGGGTACATATTTCACTTATACAGCTGGACAAGATTTTAGGAGATTCGAATTATTTCTTTTTGAGGGCTTTTGTTTTTAGCCATAATTCATCATCTTTGTTATTTTAGGACAAGGATGAAATGCGTAAAAGTTACTGTAATAGAACAATTACATGAGAAATTAACAGTGCTTACATAAATTTCTTCACTGGAGAGCTGGAAAGCAAAAAATAAAACAGAAATAAAAAAAGAAATGGAAAATGCATTATTATATACTCTACTAATTTTTCTCCAACAATACGTTATTGTACTTCTCTCCCTCTCTCCATAAATATTAGGAATGGTACTGGACACCCAATGTCTAAAAATAGTAAATGGATATATGGATATTAATATAAAAAGATTAAAACATGTAGATAATAAATTAGAGATTGAAAATTAATGAACAGAGATTAAGAAATATAAATCTGTGATCATATTCATGAATTGGTCACTTAGAAGTGCAAAATATTCTTTGTGAAAGAATTTTACAAAAGATAAAATACCATATAATATGAAATACCATTTTTGCCTTACCAGTATTTTTTTTTTTCTGTTAAACTCATATATTTCTCCTGGAATGGTAAATGTGCCAACAGATAAAACTTCCTTCTCTGGTATGAAATATCAGGTTATGTGTGCTATGCATTTCTGTGGGTTAGGTTTGTATGTCTTGCAGAATGCTACTGTGTCATGGACTGTTTCCCTGAGTTATTTTTAATTTCCAAAGTGATATGGAAGCTTAAACCTTCTTGTTATTGTTTCCTTTCAAATCTTAGATTATGGATTTGATCTTCAACTAGAAATCATTTAAATAAAGCATTGGGCTCCTAATATCAAACCCATTCTTTTCCATGAGGCTAGTTAGTGAATGAGACTAAAATCTGCCAGTCCTGTGAATTTTTAATGATGTTTTTCTCCCTCCACAGGCCTTCAGGGTGGCCACATGTTCTTCAATGCTGTTAAAGAAGGAGATACTGTAATATTTGCCAGTGATGATGAACAGGACAGAATATTGTGGGTTCAAGCCATGTATAGAGCCACAGGTCAATCATATAAACCAATTCCTGCAATTCAAACTCAGAAGCTGAATCCTAAAGGAGGAACTCTCCAGGCAGATGCTCAGCTTTGTAAGTTCTGTTAAAAAATAATTTATCAATTAATAACCTTAATAAGATATAAAATTGCCTGAGGCAAATTTGTTCAGTATTATAGTTTACATCATTAACTGATTCCTAATTAAATAAAAATAGTTCATATTAGTAGTCATAGAATCAGTTATCTACTTTTACACAAATCTGGAGTGAATGGTTCATGTGGTTGCCAAACATTGGTGTATTTCTGGGAATCTAAGAGCACGTAAGAACATGCACCAAAACTTCTCAAGGGAAAGTTTATTTTAGTTTATTGTAATTTTAACTTAATTGTCCTATAGAAATGGGAAAAGTATTACAAAATCAAATTTGCACTGATGGAATTCCAGAGTACCAAAAGGATGAACCATCACTTTCTCGAGTTGTTTTTAATAACCCAGGATGATAATAGGGGTTTTTTTCTGTTGTAGAATGATAAAAAGAATAAATTATATAGCTAACTTTCTTTTTCCAAATGACTAAAAACCATGTCATTTTTGTATGCTAATTTAAAGCATTACAAACTATATTTTTCATTTTAATTTACTGGTGATTAATAATAAATTGTGTAATGATGTTAGAAACATTTTTAAACTTAGCTTCAATAATCACTAAACCAAATGTTTTAACTTATACTCCTTTGCAAAACTTCTCTGGTTTCACCTATAATTGTTTGTCTTTAAGCTCAAAGTGTGGCTTTTTATACTCAAGATCCTTCTCCAAGAGAATAACATCTTGACATGCATTATTTTCTTCTTCTACATTTCATGCATCAAATAACTATTCCCTCTCCTTTTTAGACACCCTTTAATATCACATGTGAGCACTGGCATCTTAAACAAAGGCACTTAAGGCCAAATAATTAAAGGTGGAATAGAAGCTTTTTTTCTTTATATTATTTTAGAAACTACAGACCATTTTCATAAGTTATCTTAATTAATTTGGGGCATATTTTTTAAGTATAGTAAAAACTAGGAATATTGCATATTAAAATTTTAAAAATTGATTTAAAAATTCATATTTATTCCCACTTTAAAATTAGTAGCATTGTCATCTTCACAGATAAGATAAAAAGAGCACATTATGGTATATATTTCTACTTTATGTAAATTTTTAACTCCTTCTCACTCCCAGTAATACACATCGAGTATGGTTTAGCAGATGAGAATTTTCCATCAGAACCAAGGTGTGCAGAAATATAACTTCATTTCTCTACAATTGAATATATCTTAAATCCCTGCTTCTAATATCACCAAAAAACTTAAAACTCATCATTTCAGAGTAACCCAGTCACAGATTTAAATTCAATCAATTCAACACTCTTCCTCCCTCATTCCTTTCTGTTTCATCCAGAGTAAATTAGGTTCCAGAGGGATTATATAAAAAGTTTCTTCATTTATTCAGTTCTTCTAATTCCTTTATATTTCAATCTTTTTCCCATAAAGCTCTTTTTCAGCATTTGCTGCTTCACCTCGCATTTTTATGTTATGGAGACAACTTCTTTCCCTAAAACTCATGAATTACCTGCGCTAGCTTTCAACTTTTCTTTTGCAACTTCCTCACCTCTCTCAGCCTTTATAGAACTGAAGAGAGTTAGGGTTTTGCTCTGGGCTAGGCTGATTTAAGGGAATGTTGTGGCTGGTTTGATCTTCTATCCAGACCACTAAAACTTTCTCTATATCAGCAATAAGCCTCTATATACTAGAAACCAGTAGCCCTCCACTCCCAGGTGTGACAACCAAAAATATCTCTAGACATTGCCAAATGTCCCAGAGTGCAGTGTTGAAGTTGGGGCAGAATTAGCTCCAGTTGAGAAACACTGAATAACAGTGACTTGATAGTTACTTCTGTGAAATTATTACCCTCATTCACTTGTGTTCCAGTACTTTCCCTTTGCGTGTAGAGTGCAAGGAATGCCCAAGGAGTATGCTGAGCTCATGGATATCATTCATCTTGCACATAGTGGCAAGAAAAGTAGCTGGGAACTGCTAGCCAAGAACGTTAGACTATGGCTAGACAAAACAGAATTAATGAATAAAAGAGTTAAATAATCAGTTAATTACAATAGCCTTGTGATCTATTTCTGATGAAACCTTTCTATGATTTGATATCAATTTATTGTCAAGGCAGTGTTGGGTTAGACTGCATATGGGAACCGAATTGTTGTAACTAAAAGGTCAAACTGTTTTAATTACGCTAACAACAGGTCTCTTGCATTCCAGGTTACTAGTAAAGTTTTCAATCAAAGCAGATGTTTTATCTTTCTTAGAACAAAAAACAACCAAAGAAACAAAAATAAAAGAAAGACAGGAAGAAAATACACGCCTACCCCCTCAGAATGAGAATACTGACCCTGACCTGTGTCAGAGAGATGCCATTGACTTGCTCCAGAGACTAGTTGTTTTTTTTCTTCTTCTTCTCTTTTGAGATGTAGTCTCACTCTGTTGCCCTGGCTAGAGTGCTGTGGTGTCAGGCTAGCTCACAGCAACCTCAAACTCCTGGGCTCAAGCAATCCTACTGCCTCAGCCTCCCGAGTAGCTGAGACTACAGGCATGTGCCACCATGCCCGACTAATTTTTCCTATATATTTTTAGTTGTCCAGCCAATTTCTTTCTATTTTTAGTAGAGACGGGGTCTCTCTCTTGCTCAGGCTGATCTCGAACTCCTGCGCTCAAGCGATCCACCTGCCTCGGCCTCCCAGAGTGCTAGGATTACAGGCGTGAGCCACCGAGCCAGCCTCAGAGACTAGTTTTAACCTTAGTATTTTCCTCCTTTCCTTGACTTACATATTTCTTTTTATTTCCTGATCATCTCTTAGAAGAACAACTTTTGAAGTCGTAAGTAGAAATTGAGAAAATAAACATAAAATATCTAGTGATATAAATATATATGTCCTTAACCCATTTAAATATGCTTTGTTTCTCACTTCCTTGCTGACCTATAGCTGGTAAAGGTAAGTATTTTCATGATTTCTTTTTGCTTAAATGTATTAAAATTTTCGTGGTGATATAATACTTGAAGAATGTCATGATTTTGTTTACACCGTTAGTCTCCTACTTTCTAGGCTAGCTTTAGCATTTATAAAACAAAAATGTCTGTTTAACCACAACTGAAAAGTAGAAACAACCTAATATCTACCATGCATTCAGTCACAAAGGTAAATAACATGTAAAAAATGGTCAATAAATGTTAAGTGGAAAAAAAATGCTAAATTATACATGTAGTATTATTTTCACTATATAAAGAAACACCCAATTTAAAAGATAAAAGTATAGGTAGAATGAGGCCTAAAATATTCACCATGGATGAGTTTAATTGGAAAGATTAGTTACTGCTTTATTTCCTCTATTTTCTGAATCTTCTTTGAAGTATGTATTTCATAATTATAAAAGCTTATTTTTAAAATTAGACATACTGAATATTTAGGGATAATCAAAATGAAATAATAAATTTCTAAATTACAACTTATTACAAGATAGCATCATCTGTTCAGGAATTAAATAATATGTATTTATCTATTTCTCTAAAACGTAAATCTACTGCCACTTTTTTTTGACTCTCAGGATGTATAGAAATTCTAAGGCAATAGGGTGAGCCGAAACAGTGGGAGCTGTGCTATTAAACAGTTTTCCTACTTCAATCATAACGTGCTGCCTTTGCCAGACTGGCAGGCATTCTTTGGTTAATCTATCCTTCTTTGCTCTCTCTGACCAAGATACTGTGCTCGATTGTATATGTAACATGATACAATGTGTATGTCACATAATACAATATAACATAATAGTAGTTGCCTTTCAATAATAATGTCAAAAATGAACCAGAATAGCTGCCATCTACTTTTTTTATTTTTAAGCTAAACATTTTTAAAATCCTTAAATTGGAATACAAACTTACATTTAATTTTATGAACTTATTTTTCTAATTGATCTAGTATGTTAAACTTCATACTTCATAGGGACAGCATTTGTCTTACCTCAGATTGAACATACTATTTATGATAAATGTACAATATTAATTTACTATGCTTATTTGTAATTTTAAGTCTCTGTTGATTAAAATTTTCATCATATGAAATATTACTTACGTGTTATTTACTGCAGAAAGCAAGGTGTGTGTTAATCCACATATCAGTTTTTATTTGATTTAACCAAAAGAAGCTAAGCAATTATTTGGGTCAATAATAGAGGCATGAACAAACTCCTAAATAATGTATCCATAAATCATTACTCTTCGGTCTTCCACAGAAAACATGCATACATAAAAAATGAATATACTAGCCAGGCTCATCTATGTAAAATTTTCAAATATTAAACTCTTCCTGTGAAAAGTTTCATGGGTGGTATAAAAAGAGAAGTGGCACCTACTTTTCTATGCCACTTTTAACTTTCTGTAAGTTTTCAAGCTCTGTGAGAGTTTGAACTGAAAGAAATGTATTAATATAATCGGGTATGAGTAGTGATAAATGCAGCTACTAGTGAACTAAACATGGGACAATTCTAGACATAGGACAATAAATTGTATTGTTTTTCAAAAGCTTCATTCGTTGCTTAGTTCAGTTCAGTGTTTTGCAGAGGAGATCAGATCTTGGCTAGCAGCACCCTGTTCTTCATCCTTCGATGCTTGAATCCCAGTGCCTGACACCTGAGTGATCACAGAATGCTAATAAATGGCCTCCTTTTCTCCTCCAGTGTACCCCGTTCTCTCTTTGTTCCCCTTTTCCTTGTACATCCATACTTTCTCACAACACCAGGAGCAGCATAAATGCAATATCATTAGAATTTGTTGCAAAGGAAAAAGAGACACTTCAGTTATTTTTTCCTAGTCTCACCTCTCTGACTTAAATGCCTTTCCTGGAAATTGGATTCTTGAGTACCTAGAGGCTGGTTGTGGTCAGAGCCCACCAAATACCCTCCGCTACCATTGGGGTCTAGCAGCTGGCTCATACCCGTATTGTTTTCTGTGCTAGCTGTTTTCAAGTCAGTGTTAACTGTTTTAAATTGATACTCTCAGCTTACTTATTCTTTTCTCTTGACTTACAATGGCTATTATCCTAATGAAAATTTTAAATTTTTAGGCTCCACTGAAATAAAGCCTCTATGACTTCTTAAATCTATAGCAAATAGTAATCTTTCTTCATTCGGGTTTTATTCTATCTACTGTTGGCACACCTGGTGACAGTACCACCTAAAAAGACACTGGAGCATATATTCAACTGTTGCCATAGAAACTCTACCAATAGCCTCAATTACCATGTCCCACATCTGTAGTTAGTCCATAGGTTAATCATCACAATTTATGACAGTTTTGCAGTATATTGTTGAAGCTCATATCTTGTTGGTTTCTTTTTATAATTTTCTTGTGTTGTTTCAGAGGACAAACTGAACTGAAATTTGCCATCGTCAGAGAGCATTTGAATAGTACTATGAATAATTTTGTTTAAAACTAGTTACTGTAATTTTGTGTTATAATAAACGTTAATTGAAGGTAATCCAAAGTAACCCAATTTTAAAGCCTTGGATTTGGTTGTGTTATTGACTGAAAGCATGTTTTCCATTTGATCCAGATGATGCCTCTCTGTCTCCCAAGAGTAAAATGTAAGATATGTTATGCCTGGAGAAAACTACATGAAGATATGCTGTTATAAAAATAAGAAACTAGATAATATTTTAATGATATCTGATCTCCTGTTTTATTTTAGTTCATGAGAGAACTTTAAAGGGAAAGATTGAGGGGAGGAAATGGGGAAATGTAGGCCAAAGGACACAAAGTAGCAGATATGTAGGATGAAGAAGTCTACAGATCTAGAGTCAATAAAATTGTATCATATTGGCAATATTTGCAAAATAAGTAAATTTTAGCTGCTCTTACTGCAAAAAAGCAAATACGTGAGATGGCATCAATATTAATCTTCTTCACCATGATAACCATTTTTGCTAATTTCACTAAGTTTTACTATTTATGTGTATTCCATAACATCATGTTATAAAGCTCAAATATACACCAAAAAAAGTTATTGAAAAAAAAAATGAACCTTTTAGCCAGGCACAGTGGCTCACACTTGTAATCTTAGCACTTTGGGAAGGCTGAGGCGGGAGGATCACTTGAAGCCAGGAGTTTGAGATGAGCCTGAGCAAGAGCAACACCCAGTCTGAACAAAAAGTAGAGAAATTAGCCTGATGTGGTGCTGTGCGCCTGTAGTTTCAGTTACTAGGGAGACTGAGGTGGGAGGATTGCTTGAGCCTAGGAGTTTGAGTTTGCAGTGAGCTAGGATGACGCCACTACACTCTAGCTCAGGTGACAGAGTAAGACCCTGTCTCAGAAAAAGAACCTTTAAATAGTATACATCTATTTCTCCCCTGTTGGCTTTGCTTCTGTTGTTGCCATGAACTTTACTTTGCACTATGTTATAAACACTAGCATATTAATACATTGCTATTATTTTCATTCAAAGCAAGGGCCAGAGGGCCAGCAAACTAAATCCAACTGCCTGTTTTTGAAAATAAAGTTTTACTGAAACACGGCCAAAAACAAACAAACAAACAAGATTTCTGACACAGAGAGGTCAAAACTGTTGCCATTTTGGTTTACTTTTATTTCTTCATAAATTCATGGAAACTAGTGCTATACTGGCACATGGTGAAGTATTTTGCATAGAATGTTTTGAATTGTGCTTATCTGACATAGAAAGAAAGAAGTAGAAGATGCTTGGTCTTTATAGCCTGTGTTTTAAAGACAGGATAATCCCTAAGAACACATTTCACTTTCTTAAGATTATAACATGGGAGGGATTTCAGGTTGCTTTTTTTTTTTTAAATGAAAATTTTAGTGGGTTTGCTTGCCTGTCGGTTTTTTCAATGCCAATATAGAGTCTGTATATGTGACTTAAATTGCTATCATGAATATCATTTTTATCGTTAATGATGATTGTTGAAAAAATAAGTTCCATTCACTTGTGTGATTTAGAAAGGCTTGTCACATTAGTAAATATATGATTTGTGGTTGTATTTCATGAGGAAAACACGTTGCAAATTCATAAAATGTATGACTTACAGAAATGAACTACAGACTCATTTGTTTTCAGAAACTTATATATTTTATTTAAAGACTGAATGCCCGTTTAGAAAAAAAAAATGCTTCTACAGTCTGGTTGCAGTGGCTCATGCCTAGCACTTTGGGAGGCCACGGTGGGAGGATCACTAGAGGCTAGGAGTTCAAGACCAGCCTGAGCAACATAGTGAGACCCCATCTCTCCAAAAAGTAGAAAAATTAGCTGAGCATGGTGGCACACATCTGTAGTCCCAGCTACTGGGGAAGCTGAGGTAGGAGGATCTCTTTAGCCCAGGAGTTTGAGGTTGCTGTGAACTATAATGACACCACTGCACTGTACCCCAGTGACAGAGTGAGACCCTGTCTGAAAAAAAAAAATTGCTTCTACAAACTTTTATAGTAAAAAAAAAAATTATGGATCTTTTTCCTCTGAGGTGTATTATATATCCTATATTCAGTGCATAAGCCAGTAATGGGCATTGTCTTTAACTACTTGTTATAACCTTCTCTGGTGAAAGAAATAAGAAATAAAATTCTACAGATGTTTTATAAAACTGGTAATTTAATTGCATAAAGATGATACTAAAAGAATTTTACTTAGAGAAACGAAGATTCTAAGATAAATTCCTTAAAACACAAAATAGCTTTCCAATTTTATAATGTGCTTTGCGTTTTTCAATATTCTGCCTCCTACTCATTTGGTATTATTTCACATTATCATATATTTAACTTTATATTAGAAGACTCTCTGACAAAAGAATAAAATACAAGAAAAGTTGGATTGTCTCATTTCTCAGTTCAGGAAAAGCAGTTTAGTTTTGTGTTCATCCAATTAATACTAATTTATCACATGTAATGTATTTAATCATTCAGGTAGATAATTACTAAATGTAAAGGAAAACATATACTGTTTTCTCCATGGCACATAACCTCATACATTACACATCAATAAACTGCCATTCATCGCTTACTTGCTACATTCACCTTTTGATATCTGCCATTGACGTGAGATGTTCCATTAGATTGTGCATCTTTTTTTAAAAAAATGTGATTCTAAGGACCCTTCAGCTTGAATTATATAGTTCTTCCATCCACAAATATGGCTGAAAGTTGAACTTGACATGGATCAATATGATCTGGACTAAATATCTAAATGTGACTGATTATGTTAGCATCATGTCCACAGATCAATATTGAGTTTTATTATGAGCCCGAGTCTATAATTGGGTTTAATCAATACACTTTTGTCTCTTTTCCTTTACCGTTTTAGGATTGTGCCATGTAGGTTTTAGAAACTACATTTAGCTTACATTTAGGACTCTGCTTTTCTTATGATGGACCAGAAAGAGATCTATCTATGAATTTTAAGGAACAATGGAGCTTCAGCTCTACCATTGTGAGAAGAGTCCACTTTTATGTTGATAAATGATTTCTTGCACAATATGCACTATATTTCTAAAAGAGCTAATGTAATAACACCCAAGCACTCCTTTAGGTAGTATGTGGCTTTTTCTCTCTATACTTAGTAAATAACTCACATTGAAGACTTTGACAAAACATACCATTAATGAAAGCAATCATAAAAGCTTGCCTTTTGATAAACCCGCAGGGTCTACAGGCGTTGAAAGATGCAATCTGTAAAGAACAATAAATTTGGGCCTTTGATTGAAGTGCCATTTGGGACGTTATGCTTTGTCTGCATATTTGCACAAACATGATGCTCCCTTTTTTATGTCTCTTAAACTTGAAGCTTGAGAGCGCTCATTGCCATTTCTACATTAAGGTTGGTCCCATTAAAAGCTCCATACAAAAAGAAGACTGGAAGTGATCCAGCTGAAGCTTGTGTGTTCATTTCTGCCCTGGTTTGCCATTTGGAAAGCAGGCTTCTGGCCATCGTTGCTATTTTTATGAATAGACCTTGGTTCTGTTCTAGTCAATTCCATCAGTAAATATGTACTTAAAGTACATCAACTTTTCTCAAAGTAGGAAAATAAGAAGTAGCTTTGAATGAAAATAGAATTTCTTCATTCTAAATGATTGATGGATTTTTTTCCTGTCATATTAGGCTTCAAAAACCTTTCAATTTATGTTAGTATGCTGAATTCTTGGCATATTTTATGTGATAAAAGGTAGTCTTCTGTTACGAGGCATGAATTTTGTGTTCTTCAAAAACTATATTTGTCCATTATTAAATGTACTATATACATGCTTTTCTGAATTTACAGATTCAGATCGTTTTCAGAAACATGGTATGGATGAGTTTATTTCTGCCGATCCCTGCAAGCTTGACCACGCCTTCCTTTTTAGAATACTCCAGAGGCAGACTTTGGATCACAGACTGAACGATTCCTATTCTTGCTTGGTGAGTACAAGTCCCTCTGTCTGGTCCTCTATAGGTAGAATAAAAGATTTTAGAAAGTGAGAAATACTTGTTATAAAGTAGCATTTTATTCCCAACTCGTTTAATAACTGTAGTTAGCGTTAGGGATAAAGGATTCCAAATCGATTGCTGCCCAATTTGAAAATTATACACTTGAAGATGACTGATGTGCCACTCAATAGACAAGAGAACAGACTCAAATAGATGCTAAACTGTGGTTTATCAGTCCCTCTAGAGAAGGCTGAGTGAAAGCAGAAGACTTTACATACAGATTTTTAAATCCTCTGTTATAGTACTTACTAACAGCTGTACAGACATTTCAAGGTTGAAATTCTGCTCCCCAGATGTTGATACCTTGCATTTCTCTCCTTTGTTCTTAGGACAACCTAAGTGGCAGGGGGAAAAAACAGTAGAATAAGCAATATGATGGAGGTGATACATAACAGAGGAAAGTTTTAGTTTCATCTGGCCCTCCAAAGATAGCTTGAATTCCATAAAAGAAAGGGAGACTGTGAATTAAATTGAGTGAAATGTCACCTGGTATGTGTTGAAACTGTAACCAAAATTTGGGATAAAAAGTATAATTTATATTTAGAAGGAATGCTTGATGCCTCAGAATGTGAGGACTAAACTTTATAGCCTAAGAATTAATTATATGTGTCTTTCCAAGGATTTATAGTGTCAATAGCACTATAAAAACTCCTCTAGAATTTTTCCAACCAGAATATTTCCATTTCTGAAATCATTTTAATCTCTTTAACACAAAACATAACACAAGTTTGAGTATCCCTTATCTAAAATTAAAACGCATGGAACCAAAAGTGTTTCAGATTTTGGATTTTTTTCAGATTTTAAAATATTTGCATTATACATACTGGTTGAACACCCCTATTATGAAAATTCGAAATATGAAATGCTGCAATGAGCATTTCCTTTGAACATCATGTAGGTGTTCAAAAAGTTTTGGATTTTGGAACATTTCAGATTTTGGACTTTTGAATTAGGGATGTTCAACCCTTAACTTCATGCAATAAAATTACATCCTCTCTAAAATAAGATTTTGGACAGGACGTGCTTCCAACTTATTGGAAATACTTCCATAGGCAGAAAGAACTAAAACAACTTATTGCTAGATCACACTAACGATTCATTAGTTCATTTGTAGATTGTTTATTAAGTAGCTATTCTACATGTAATTGTATAGTTTAAACCTGATCCAGCTCAAACTTTGCATGGAGAGTAAAACAAATCATGGCAAAACCCTGTGATGTTGTTGCATGGACAAGCACATATTGAGTGACCATCAATAAGGGACAGGATCCTCTTGGATTCCACTGAAAGGCATTAATTATTCAATTATCAGAAGTTGTTTTGATTTTGTTGCTGATCCCAAGTGTAATGTGGAGTCTGAGGAGAACACCACACTGTCTTCCACTGCAGCTGGAGGGTAGTGAATGTGATGTGATTAGAAAGAGCGTTTGGAGGCAGGATGACCCCGGATGTAAATCATGGCTCCACAGCTGATTTGCAGTGCAGTCTTGGACACTTCACTTAATATCTCTGAACCTTAGTTTATTGATCAGTAACATGAAAATCATAATAATTACCATGCATGTTGGTTCTAAATATTAAAGAAATAAAATATGTAATATGTCTAGTACAGTACCTGCACCATTGCCACAGAAAGTATCCTGGTGGTGTTTTTTTCTCCTCTTCCTCCTTTTCTTTATCGTCCTCTCATCTTTCTTTCTCATTGTTCTTTTTCTTCTCTTGCACAATTATCTTGCCCCCTTTAAAAGCCCTCCATTCTCCCTTCTCCTCCTTTAGTACCTTAAATTAAACCATATAAATCCATGTAATCCATTGAGATATGTTGTAAACCAAGTCTGTCCCCCAGTGTTAGCCACACAGCTGCTTGCATGCACGCACGCACATTATAACATCTCGTTTCACGAGAATCAGAAACTACTCGTGAAACATCAACTCTGTTGTATTGGTTGTATTGTTTGTTACAGAAAGACAAGCAGAATGAGAAAAATATCTCAGATAGTAAAGTTCCCAAATACTACATGTATACCACTGCTAGACTTACTGAAAGTTTCTTTTAGTTCACTTTATAAAATGCTTTTGGTAAGTATGCAATTTCAATTATAGTGTCTTCTTTACCATTCTCTTATTAATGGATTCATAGAGAGCGAATTTTTTGGAATATCACTCTTTGTGACAGTTTAGATCCTGTGAATAAATTTGACTAATTTTTGAATGGCAGAAGAACAAGTTGCCCATCCCTTATAGCAATAAAAAGAAAAAAGCATTAGGTGGCCAGTGTCCTAAATCAGTTTCAAAACTGATGACACGAGCTCATCTAAAAATACCATGAAACGTAACACTAGTAAAAAATAAATGTCAAAAGACACTTTTGTGCAACTTCTGCTTATAATGCCTAAAAGTGCTTACAGACAAGGGAATCTTAGTATAGAAAGAAAAAATATTTATCGTTTCTTTTTTCTCTTGCAGGGTTGGTTTAGCCCTGGCCAAGTCTTTGTGTTAGATGAGTACTGTGCCCGTTACGGTGTCAGAGGCTGTCACAGGCATCTCTGCTACCTTACAGAACTGATGGAACAGTCAGAAAATGGTGCTGTCATTGACCCTACCCTGCTCCATTACAGCTTTGCATTCTGTGCCTCTCATGTGCACGGCAACAGGTATTTTTACTTGCAAACATGCAGTGAAATGTGTGGGGTTGACTATGAAAGAGAGAGAAAAATGTGCTTTGCCATTATCACCTAGTAACAGATTTTAAACAGCAAACACTTCTTAAAAGGAAATAAAAATAACAAAGGAAAAATGTACATCAGTATGCTTTTGATTTAGGTGGGCTGTGCTTTGGTTTCTTTGCTGGTTAAGCCACTTGAAAGACAGAGAGAGAGAAAAGGTCTATGAGATTAGAACTAGCCTTTTTATTCTTATGTACCATCTAGTACTGGGGTCTGCACGGCTAAGTGTCCATATGATTCTTATTGCAATGCATGTGTGTGCCTGGAGAGGATTTGTTGATAGGTTTGTGCATGCTTAATGATCCTTGCTTTTCCTCTGTGAAATAAACTCTCGTTGACAAAACAAGATAAAGGGGTTTATGTAGTGTCTCCTCCCAGCCCCTTCCCTAATCTATACTTTAGGAGCAAGTATCCCCTTTTAGCCCTCTGATCCAGTGACCTCACCTCTTGCTTTACCAAGGCCACAGAAAATCACCTAATGTTGTCACCCACAACTATATACCTCTGAGTTTAAAAATCTGCCCATGTCATTCTCCTTCTCTTCCCTTATCTTGTCTCCAGGGAGCCTTTGCGAGGCCTCCTTCTACAAAGGAGGTGCCCCTCATCACATCCTTTTTGACCTTGCTTTAACCATTACTCATCTCCCCCTCTTTACACTTCTTCCTTTTCATTCTTCCCACAAACCTGTCTAAGCTTCAGGGAGCTTCACAACGTAATACAGTGGCCAAGAGATTCTGAAGTCAGACCATCTGGGTTCAAATCAATACTTATTGTGTGGTATTGGGCATGTTTCTTAATCAATTTGTTTCTCAGCTTCCCCACCTATGAGAAAGACATAATAATAATAATATCTCTCTCATAAGTCATAAATTGTGGTAGGGATTAAACGTGTTAATAGACGTCAAGCACTTAGAATAGCACCTGGCCCGTGAGTGTTCAAAACAATGTTAACTAATAGTTTATGTTGTCTTACGTATTTTCTTATCCTATCGAGCTACCATTCCATTGCTCTCTTTATCTTCCCAGCCAAACTTCTCCTCCTGTTCCCTCTATCTTGTTTCCAACCCTTTGCTTGCTGATGTAGCCTCCTGAAATGGGTTTCCTGATGACCCAATCCAGTAGCCTTCGCTCATGCTTCACCCTCCTTATTCTCCCCTTGTTTATTTTTTATTTTTTTTGACCATTCCTCTGCCAATAGTTTCTGTTCCTCCAGATTCCTAAGAGCAGTGTAGTGTTTTTTCTCATATCTATTCTCAAACTTGATCTCTTCTTTCTGAGAATTTTTCTACATCAGTGATCTCACCCCCTTCCACAGCCTCAACGGTGACCTCTTGATATACAGATAATTCCAACCTGATTGTTCTCCCCAGCTACAGATCTCTGTTAATAATTAGTGGCTTAAATGTTGTGCTCACACTTTCAGTTCTCCGTGTATAGAATTATGATAAATCCATCATCTCACTAAAACAGTTCCTATACCTCTTGTAGCTCCTAGCAAAGTACCTCACAAAAAATAACACTCCTGACATAAAATAAGTGCTCAGTAAATATTTGATGAATAAATGAGTGACTTCATTATTTGTGTTAATATCTTTTCCATTAATGATGCATTAATTTTTTACTCTTCTTTTTCTTTTACCTCCTAGACTTAATTTGTCGCCAGTGTCAATATTATATCTCCATAGTACCCCTCAAATTTCTGTTTTTCTATAATATTTCCATTGTATCTACCCAAATTCTGGCCTTCATTTTTTCTTGCCTATGCATCTTAATTCATCACTCTACTACTTTTTCTTTCTGTAGTATTCTATCAATCACCCTCAAAATTGCATATTAACTTTACCATACCCCTTTTCAAAAAAACCAGTGGTTTCCTTTCAATTATTAAATAAAAAATCTAAGCTACAATAGGAACATTTTCCTATTCTCATCCTGTTCTACCTACTCAGTAATATTACCCTAAATAATGTGTTTATTTTCCATGGAAAGTTTCTTTTTTTCCCCAGTATCACAAAACTCCTCTCAGAAGACTTCGTTAACTCATTCGAATAGTAAAAACCTTTTATCTGTACTTATCTCATGACATTTGTCACCTATACTTATGTGCTGTATGTACACGTGCACGCATGCATACACACACACACACACACACACACACACATACACACACCTGCTTCTATTCCACTAGATCATTTTGAAGGCAAAAACTAGTTTTCATTCACCTGTTTTCCTCCACATACCTTAACACAGTGCTTTGCATGTTGTGGGTACACAATAAATATTTGTTAAAGTCCCCAATGCTGCCATTTCTCAGCCCATGATAAGACTGATCCTAGTCTGTATATTCAGGCTTTCACCACATATGGAACCCAGCCTTGCTTGGAAATTTGGAGAAAGTTGCTGATTGCAGTCATTTTTTCCTTTATCCCTGACTAAACCCTCTGTACTCAGCAAATGTGGGGGTACATGGGCCAGTCAGGATAACTAACCTTTGATAGCCCATGTCAGGAGTTGTTTTCCTAAAACCATCTCTTATCTCCTCACTCTGTCTTAATTCCCCCTGACTAATAGATGTCAGAAGATTGGCATTCCAGTGTAAGGCAGGGCTCTGAAATACAAGGAGATAAGAAGACTGCAGTGAAATAGACAAGCCCAAAGAATATTATATAATCAGATTATTTTAGGACCCAACGTAGAAAGGTAAAATTAAATTGAGAACATTAAGTGGGAAATTCAGCTAATGTCCCCCTAAAATTTATGTGCTTGAGACACGTTGTAATGGAAAGTTACTGAGGCAACTGGGAGCTGCTGCCACTGCCTGGGAGGCAGCCTGATTTGAATCTATAGGTTGCCATAGTTACTTTTATTCTGTAAAACTATTGTTTTCTTTATAATGATACTCTGTAATGTGTAATTCAAAGTATGGTTATATGTTCATGGATATATTATCTTTAATATTGTGCATTCATTAAATCCATTTTCCAGAAGATTAAATTATGTATACATTCAGGTATCTCTGGTGGTGTTTTAGGAATAGAAATTTGCATCCATCTCTGATTCAACATTTAGGTGACACATAGCTTAAGAAGATGAAAGGAAGAAGCATAGGTTTTAGGGAAATTTGAACCTCAGTTTAGGGTAGAAATTATCCGAGATAAGCTGAAAGTTATGGTGTTTGCTATAATGTTTACAGATGTCATTCAGAAATGCCATGCTACTATAATGAAAGAATAAAAGAGGCAAAAGATCTCTATTTGAATCCTGGCTCTGAAATTTGCAAACTGACCTATGTTCAGCAAATCACTTAACCTTTCTGAAACTCAGAGTTCTCATATAGAAAAGAGAGAAATACTAATGTGAAGGTACTAGATAATTATAAAATACCGTATCACTATTGATTACTGTTATTATTCCAATGTGCTTTCCTTTGTCACACAGCCCACGAGGATACAAATTATGAGACAAGAAAAAACGTGAAAAGTAGGTAGTTAGGGCTGTACCTCATGCTAAGTAGAAATATTTCCATGTGTATGTAATTATGCTCTTAATTTCTTTGCTAATAGAATATTCAGGTTTTAGCAACCTCCCCTTGTGAAGATATGCTTGTCTGATCCATGTCTGCAGCACCTGATATTTATATAGACTTTTGTTAAAAATACCGTCAGTGTCAAGACTGATTTTTCTACGGTGTTGCCATGGTCTTTTTTTTTAATGATAATTTTTACATCTGTCAAGACACGTATTCAGGGAGTCATTTCGCTCATTACCGGAACTACCTCTGTCATAAATTCAAAAGAAGAAAAGATTTCCTTTTGTTGTTGAAGTGAAGGACAGCAGTGCTGTCTGGATTTGAAATTTTTCAGGGAGCGCATCCTATTACGCAGCGTTGAGCTCTCTAGGTGTGTTCTTTCTGTACAGATACATCTTCTCTGAATAGCACTTCGAGTGTTTCAGCAATAAAAGAATGGAGTTAAACAGAAAAGATCTGGCTGGTACTAAGACTGAGGAAGAGAGAGAAAAAGAAAGGAAGAAAGAAAAAATGAGTCAAGGACAGAAACAGACACACTCATGCAGAATGATAGCCACACACATCCGTGAATAACACAGCCACTCATTGAGCCATAGTGCTGCTAAGGACTGACAGGAAGGAGAAAAGATTCTTTCAGGGACAATGCATTATAGGGCAAAGTTCTAGGTTGATGTGTGTGGTTATACATTGTGGTTTCGTAAGTCAGGCTGAGGGTGGAGAAACTAAAGCAGCAACATAAAGTGGCTTTTATGTCCCAATTTAATGTAAGACATACAGTGTATTCACCGGCCTGTCTGCAGTTTAGAAGGGCCATCTAGAGCTGCTGCGTGCCTGACAAAGGCCAGCCCAGATGTGCTTGCTTTCAAGTGCAGGGTACAAGAGTACAACATAACTGTAGTTTATATATAAAATCATCCCTATTTTCTGTGGGTGCCAGATCACATCACAGAGTGGCAGGCAACCTTAATGGGCATCGGTCAAATCATCATATCACAGTACCTCTGTCTTCACAGATGCTAGCTTTTCCCCTTGACTATCACTTCAGAAATTATGCCCTGACTTCCTACCTCTAATTTTAGAGACAGTGATGCATTTTTGAGTAAAATCATAGATAATTGTAGCAAATAGGATTATCAGAAATGTTCACTACCACTTCTTCTAGTCTTCGGTATGTGACTTAGAGAAATTAAGTATCAGTGCCACACACATTGTAAATCTAGAGACTCACTTTTGTGGCAGGTGGGCAACCAGATCAATGGTCATAAGCGAGGTTATCCTTATATAATGTGGATAACCTCAGATTTCATCCTATGTGCTAAAGGCACAAAGGGAGAAGGGGTGAATATCAAGGAATATATTTTAAATATGCACCAAAGGACCCTTTTTATATCAGCAAAAACTATAGAACAACCCTACATCTGCCTTAATCAGACTTACCCAGCAATAACATCTAAACCCACCCAACCCTAAGTTCCATACTGAAGCAAGATAATAATGCCTTTCAAAGCAAAACTGATAAACAAAAACAGAGAAAAAGAAAAGCACAGGGCTAGGGTGAGACTTGGCATGTTGAAAATAGCACTGCTCTAGGAATCAAAGTATCTGTGTTCCTGTCCTGGCTCTTCTACTTATAACTTATTTGACTTCCAGCAGTTGGTCCTAATCTGTCTGAGCCTCAGTTTCCCATCCGTTCATTGTGAGCAGTAGCAGCAATGCTACCTACCTGACATGGTTCCTCAATAGGTCAAATAAAATTCTGTTAAGCACTTTGCAAATGATAAAATATTGCTTAAATAACAAGTGGCAATATTTTATTTATAAAGTGTATTGGTTAGCTTTGGGGGATTGTTCTGTAAAACGCTGACAGCGCTCAGGTTAATTTCGAGAGTATCATTGTTATGACAACACACCATAGAAAAGTTTCAAGCAGGGGGATGGGACTGGAAGAGCAGCACCAAGTTAGTGTCTCAGCTATCTGTGATGGTGGAAGTTCTGGGACCTCCTTGCCCCTCCACCTCATGTTGCTGGAAAACATGGTCCCAGTATGGGAGTGGCAAACACTTCTGGATTTTTCTGGAATGTTGGATTGAAAAAAGCCTATTGAAGATAAATCACTGAGGAAAAGACAAGACAAAAGGAATTTTTCAGTATATTTTGGACTATTTCAGGTTAACTGGGCACAGAAACAAGAGCTACACCTTGGCATAGCAATTCATAAACTTGGTACCTGTAGCCTTCTTAGCATCTAGAGTTAGGTGTGGAAAAAAGTTTTGGGTCTTGAGTTGGATCTATATAGTTTTCAAACACACTGAAGTTTTTCAAAAACATAGTATTTATATATTATTAATATATATAAGTATATTATAAATATATAAAAATGCTGTTACATAAAAACAAAAAAGATATATATATATATACAATTTACCATTGCCATTGCCAGTCAAGTTTGGCATTTTTAGATCTATGTTGGTACAAAATTGGCTTGTTATTTTCCTTTCTTGTACTGCTTTTGTCAGGATTTGGCATCCAGGTCATTGTGGCCATATAAAATGAAATGGGGAGCTTTCCCACTTGTTCTGTATAAGACTCAAATGTCTTATTTTTTTAAGTTTATCAATAGCTCATCTTTTAAACCAGGCTTGGAGATCTCTTTGTGGAAAGATTTTTAACTATTGCATCAGTTTATTTTGTTCTTATGGAACTATTCAGGCCTTCCATTTATTCTTGAGTGAGATTTAGCAAGTTGTGATTTTTCTAAGAAATGGTGGATTTCATCCGAGTTTTCAGATGGATTGATACCGAGTTGTTCTTCTTCATGTTTTTGGCTTTATCTGCAGATACGTCTCCTTTCACATTCTGTTGTTGTTTATTTTTACCTTCTCTTTTTTCCCTTCAATCCATCTTACCACAAGTTTACCAACTTTACTGGTCTTTTCAAAGGAGCAACTTTTGGCTTTACTGAACTCTATTGCTTCTTTTTAAAATTAATTTTTAATTTTAGAATAATTTTAGATTATAGAAAAGTTGCAAAGATAGTACATAGACTTTCAATATTTCAGTTTCCTCTAATGTTATGGTCATACATTTCCCTGGAACATTGGTCAAAACTAAGAAACCAACACTGGCACACTACTATTAACTAAATACCAGTCCTTATTCACCAGATTTTTTTTTTATTAATGTCCTTTTTTCTGTTCCAAGATCCAATTCAGGATACCAAATTGCATTTAGTTGTCATAATTTGTGATGGTTTCTCAGTCTTCCCTTGTTTTTCATAACCTTGACAGTTTTGAGGGATACTGATCAAGTGTTTTGTCATATGTTCCTCAATTTGGGTTTGTCTGACATTTTGATGGTTATCCTGGGGTTACAGGATTTTGAAAAGAGATGAAATACCCTTCTTTTTAAAATTAATTAATTAATTTTATGTTGATATATAATAGATGTACAGGGTACATGTGATAATTTGATACATTCATATAATGTGTAAAGATCAAATCAGCATAATTGGAATATCCATCGCCTTAAATATTTACCTTTTCTTTATGCAAGGAACATTCAAATTATTCCCTTCTAGCTATTAATATTTCAAAATGTACAATAGATTATTGTTAATCATAGTCACCCTATTGATCTATTGAACACTGGGTCTCATTTCTCCTAAGTGTATATTTATACCCATTAATCAACCTCTCTTCATCCCCCCTGCCTCCTACCCTTCCTGGCCTCAAGTAAGCAGCAGTTTATTCTCTATCTGCATGATATCCACTGTTTTAGCTCCCACATATGAATGAGAACATGCAGTACTTGTCTTTCTATGCTTGGCTTAATTCACTTAATGTAATGACCTCCAGTTCCATCCATGTTGCTGAAAAATGATAGGATTTCATTCTTTTTATGGCTGAACAATATTCCATTGTGTATCAGTGGATGAATGGATAAAGAAATACCTGCCTTAATATATCCTATCAGGGAGTACATGATATCTACATGACATCTTGGTGGTGTTTGTCAGATTTCTCCACTGTAAAATTATTATTTTTCTTTCTCCACACTCTATTTTGAAACAAATTTCTAAGTTCAACGCACACTGGAGAGAAGAACTAAATGCTACCTCCTAGAAGGGGAACTATTCACATATGTCATTTGGAATTCTTTCATAAGGAGGATTTGTCTCTTCTCTGCTGTTTACTTATTTATTTAACCATTTCTTTATATCAGTTTAGATTAATGTATAGTTGTTTTATACTTTGGGTTATAATCCGATTCCTCCTAAATTACTTTGTTGCTCAAATTGTTCCCGCTTTAGCCATTGGGAGCTCTTCTACATTGGTTCCCTTTGGTGTGCCCCACCCTTTTGTCTTTTGAGCACTTTCTCTTACTTTCTGGTGCTTCGAGCTCATCTTGTATTTTCTCTGTCCCAGCTTGAGAATCAGGCAGTTCTCCAAGGAGCTCTGATTTCTGTTTTTAGAGAATGGTATTTAGAAACCAAGACCTGAGTGACAGATACACTCATTTCTACTGGGATAGCATGACTTCCAGGCCATGGAAGTCATGGTGGACAGAGCTAGGTGATATACGTGTGTACTAATCTGTGAGTTCATACTGACGTCTCCAGCTCTAATCCAGGACCGTGACATTCGTTACAGCCTTCCTGTCTCATTTATCTGTTACTTCTCTCTTCAGCAGTGAGAAATCTGACTTCCACCATCCACCATCCATTTGCTTATTTGTTAAACCATTGTACACATGGAAAGCAGTTTCAGAATTTGCCAACTAGCCTACAGCATTTGTCTGCAGTTCTTTAGTCATGAGCCTTTCAGTTTCCAGTTGAGACACTGTTTTCCGAAATTCAATGTGGCAGCAGCTTTATCCCCCACCCTCTTTAGTAGGGTTATGTCATATAGTAAATTAGAGTTTTTTGTTACAGTATTAATTCCTTCCTGGGATCCCTCAACATCCTAGTTTGTTTGTTTTCATTTTTCTTATTTAGATATGCATTCAGTACAGTTCACTCTTCCTGCTGTATAGTTCTAACAGTTCTGTAAGTTTTGAAAATGCACGCTCAGTTATTGATCCACCACCCTAGTGCCATACAGAACAGTTCCATCATTCTAAAAGTTCCTCTGTGCATCTCTTGGGAGAATTATTTTATTTTCTTGCAAGTGCAGAACTACATTGAACATATGTTTGATGTAGCTTATATAGCACTGAGGTATTTTGTAGAGAAGAGGGATTTTTGGAGTATGAAATCAATGTGCTATACTGGCAAAAGAAGTCATATGATAAAATTTGCATTTTGAAAAAATTATTTGGATGTCTTTATGGAGAACCTTCTGGAACCCTCTCCATATACCCCTGTGCTTCGTGTTCCATCTAGTTAACTCTGTTCATTCATCACATCTCAGGTTAAATATTATTCCCAAACTGAATCCTTCTCTGACACTCCAAACTAAATCAAATCTTTGGACTTACCTTTCTTAAATGTAATATATACTTGTCTGATTTTATTTTTTATTCCTTTTCCTGCTGTAAACTCTGTTGGGTCAGGGATCATTACTATTGTGTTTATATTGTTCCCATGACCTGGCCAGGTGCTCCATAAATATTTATTATTATATTATATTGAATAAATAAATGATTTTAGTTTGGATTAGTCCAAAGAAGTTTTTTTGTTTGTTTGGTTCCAGGAGAGACCAATTATCAAACACTTTTTGGTCCTTGGCCTGTTTGTCACCATCCTAACACAAAAACTAAGTCACAAGATCTTGTTTCTTCATAGAATCAGATTATTAGTTTCACCACAAAGGTGTCAACTCTTTTTTAAGACCTTCAAAGAAATTAGAATGCAGTACAAAGTCCAAATGGGGAAAGATTATGGAGGAAGGAATGTTTGTAAAAAGAGAAGAAGATGATTTCAGAATTTCATCTTTTAAAATATTTCTCATAGAAAATCTGTTTCTTCTATCTCAATAAATGTATAGGGATTGAATTAATTTCTTCTTCTGGATATTTAAAAGTACAGGGGAAGTAAAAGGACACTGATTATGTAATATATAACCATCCAAATGATATGTCACTTTGATTGAAACAACAGGAGGTGTTAAAGGTTAGGAAACAAAAAAGAAGGGATTGTTTTCTCCCTCATCATCTTCCGGCGTTTCTGATTCTCGTGCTGTGAAATCCTCTCCTTTCCATCCTGTTCACTAATGGATATTGGTGGGAAATACACGAAGTGCAAAGTGACTTTTACCTGCTGTGCTGCAGGCAGAATTGACAATTCAGAAATACCCTCTAGGTGTCTCTCCCCTTCTCACTCTCTCTTGAGGAAGCTAAGATGTCATGCATTCCTCATAGGAGGAAGCAAGTGAAAAGAAGCCTATAAGAAACTCAAAAGCACCATGAACTTTGTCATTTACCCACTCATTGCTTGTGAAATAATCTTTTACAACAAACCACCTAACTTCCAGGACAAACAGATTTACCTGATGAGTTGGAGATGGGGAGTAGGGTTGGGGGAGGGTGATTGAAAGAAATCTGTCTCACCAATCTCATCAGACTTTTATGTACAGTGATAGCTCTAGAATATTCATTCAACCCCAGACTTCCTGAGCACTCTGGACTGAGGGGTTATAAAGCCAAGGACACATTTATCCCCCACGGATCTAGAAGCTGTCTGCTGATAAAAACTGATTGAGAAAATAACCGTAGAAAATATTATAGTTTTCATTAAGTAATATGACAAATGCTTATCAACACTAAATAATGATTTTTTAAGTAGGAATTGTGGGGAGATCCCATTCCTAAATAATTATGGGAAATGCTTTTTAAATAAAGTTAAACAGATTTCTTTACTATCAGACTTCTCAGACTCCTTAATGTAGTGTGGTTGTACTATGAACCTCCAAAAGGGTTACGTAATTTGGATTGTTCAAAAAATATCCGAGCTCTTTAACCCATTTTCTTGGAGCACCTCATAGGGTCATTGTTCCTTACAACTTGTTTTAGAAAATGATAACAGTCAGTGAGCCTCATTTACCCAAATTTACCAAAAAGAAATAGGTATTAAACATGCCAGCATTGTTTTTTATTGGTGTTATAAACCTCTGAAATTTTTTATTTTACTGGAAAAAGGAGCCATAAAATGTATGAACTGCAAACTCTACAAGCAAGGGAAGTGAAGCTCCTAGGTCAGCCCATATATGAATATTTAAGCAGATTCCCTTGTTGATATTTTCTCTTTGGCTCAAATGCCTGACTATGCAGCCCAGTTTTATACCTTTCTTCTCTTAGATATTTCTTAACCCTTACTGTAATTGTTCTATATCTTTATGTAAACTAATTTCTTATTTGTTCACCCAGAAGCCATCAGACATAATGGAAAATGGATTAATATTACTGTTTATCCATCTTGTTCCAGTCCTTTAAAAACATTTTCTCAACTTAGAGCTCGTGTTGTACTTGTTACAGGAGGAACTGGTAATCAAGACAAGATGTCCAATATATACAAATGATTTTGTTTGTTTTAAAATACCTTAATCGGCCAGATTAAATAGCACAAATTATAAAATTTTTTAGTTCATGAAGAAATGTAATTAAATTAACATGTATAGGGCTCATGAAATATTTTGTGGATGAATCTGCATCTCATTAAAGATATTTTGCGACTACGTGTATGCATGTGTGCATGTCTGTGTATGCACACAGTGTGTTTGTGTGTGTGTGTGTGTGCGCGCGTGTGTGTGAGATAGCTTCTCTGCAAACAAAGTGTGACCCATATGCAGATATAAGATCAGACTATTAAGCATCAGTGGTAGAAGTTCTACTATACAAATTCTGTTTTTTAAGAATCTTTGAAGTATAATTAAGACAGACACAACTGCATTTGGAGTTCAGTTGCTTATTGTTTAATACCAAGAGGAGGTTCCATGTCATAACTTGTTTGACTTTATCTGTAACTAAAAGAAGTGTATCTACTTTTAATCCATGTTTTATAATTTGTTCCTATCTTAAACTTCTTTCACAGAGCACTTTACTTTTATTGAAATCATATAACTTCAATAACTATAGACCCCAGGAATAAATGAAAATATTAAATCTTGATACATGAGAATACCCTACCTTCTCATTAGAACCACTTTAATGGTTAATTATCAGACATACAGTTAAACCCCAGTTAACATTCAAATCAGAAAATTGATCTTTAATGTTAGAATTTTAAATAACCACATTTTAACATAGACTTTTTATCAGTGTCAAAGGGTTATTATTATTTTTACTTTTATTATCTAAGGAGAAAAAAATTATTCTTCAGATTTAAAGGAAATTATTCACTATTAATTAAAATGGAACTAAACACTAAAGATTTCCTGCTAAGTATAAATACATGCTAACTTCTGTTAGAGATCTTTTCCCCCAGAATACTTAACTACAATCCCTGGTTCTGTTTGCTTTTCACAAAATTTCCTATTTTACCTACTGTTATGTGATTAAAACTTTCCAAATGATTTCTGTCCTATTAATACTAATAAACAATAATAATAATAATTTGTCGTATTATTAATTCAAAAATTCTTATAATCTTAACTAATATTTTTATATTTTTTCTATGTATCACTCATTTTTTCCAACATATATGCATCAAACATCAACAATATGCCAGCTACTCTTCTAGGTACTAGGCATACAGCACAAAAGAAGCAGACAATAAAGAGATACATAAATATATCACATCAGATGGTGGCTATATGTACATTGTCCAGCAATAAAGCATATTAAAAGAAAAAAGGCATATGGAATGGGAAATACACCCTCATATAGAATGGTTAGAGATAACCTTGCTAATCCTGAGTCGTGTAAGTAGAGACCAGAAGGAAGTGAATGGCAAGGGGTGTGTGTGTGTGTGTGTGTGTGTGTGTGTGTGTGTGTGTGTCTGTCTGTCTGTCTGGGTATGCCTAGAGGAAGAGCTCCCAGGCAGGGGGAGCAGCACTTGCAAAGGCCCTGAGATGGGAGCATGCATCCTATGTGTGAGGACTAGCTGGGAGGCCAGTATGGCTGCAGCGCAGAGATCAGGCAGTGAGTGTGGAGAGCAAGACCATGAGGTCTTCTAAACCATCGTGAAGGCTTTGGCTTTCATGTTGCGTGCCACTGTTGCAGGGTTTTGAGCCGAGGAGTACCACGATGTGACTCATGCTTGAAGAGACCCACAATAGTGCATTGCTGGTACTTTGACAAAGGAAGAGCTGGAGGAGAAAGAGCAAGGAGGCTACAGCAGTACTCAGGAGAAAAGCTGATAGAGCTGGGACCAGCGGAGTAGTGGTAGAAATGGTGAGGGGCAGTCAGGGTCTGGCTGTTTTGAAGGTAGAGCCGACAGAAATGAATTTATAAACCGAGCTCAGATAAACTATACATTTTAAATCTGTATTACTCTGACTCTACTAAACTTAACTGGTTTCCATTTCTCTGAAGGTTTCCATAAGTACATATTTCATAATGGAGGAAAGAGCAAGTTTTAGGACTCCCTTTGTTAAAGTCTTCTTTAACCGATTCAGTATTAGGCATTATATCTTAAATTTTATTAATTTTTATGTTCTCCACCTTATACAAGTCAAATAGAAAATGCCTGATGTGAATAAGAGTATTTAAAATATTTCCACCGTTATTGTTTCTCAGCTATGGCTTTCATGATTCAGTGAGGTTTTTTTGTTTTGTTTTGCTTTTTGTTTTTTTGGTTTTTTTTTAACTGCTCTTTGTTATTTTCTGTGAAAGTATAGGGGAAAGAGAGTAACTCATGGGAACTAAGAGTACTGGCTTTGGAATGCAAGAAACTTAGGCTCAAGTCCAGGCTCCTGTACTTTCCAGCTGTGTGACCTTGGGGAAGTAACCTAACCTCCCTGAGCCTCAGCAGTCTCCTCTCTTGGGAAACTGAAGACAGGATTGTTGTGAGCATTCTGTGTTATTCTGCATATAAAACAGCTAGCACAGTGCCAGGTGCAGATTTTAAGTTCTGTAATTGCCCATTGCTATTTTTTTTAAATAATTACAGTGACAAGGAAAATGTTGATGACATAAGAAGTATTTGCATTTATTGGGAAGAATTATTGTAGGAGGAACTGTGGCCTGTAGGCTTGACTACAGCAAAGTTGCTCTTTATTACCGATAATTTAGATATAGAAGGCTACTTCATATACCTAATATTCAGTACCTAGTCTGGTATATACCCTAAAATAAGAACGTGCAAATAAAGGCCAGTCCAAATTGTTTAATGTTGTATTTAACCTGTCAGATTTGGACCTAATTTAGTGATGAACTCAGTAAAATGATGATCCTTCACTGATATGACAGTCTTTATCTTAGTGAAGGTTAACACAAGTGAGCTTCCCCTCACTTACCTTTCTCACTTGTTATCACCCGAACCCCTGGCTCCATTCTGTCAGGTAGGCAGTGTGCCACAGTGAAGTTTAATATGACAGGACAACTTACTTGGTCACCGCGGATCATGATCTTATTTGACAGTTGAACCAAACAAGAAAATTCACTCAAATTTAACCATATGGCACCTGCCAGATAGCTAAGCCAAAGGATTACATCAATCATCAGAATAATAAAGAGAAGTTCTTTGCTCTTTTTTATCAAGTTTGCATAGGCATGTTTAGTGAAATTTAACCACCTGAGTTTTTATAGCTGTCTATGTAATAACATCATTTAGGTACAGTTTTTGTCTGAACGTCCAAATTCCCAAATTAATGATTTACACAGAACTCCCCAGTTGAACTTTTGTGACCAGCGTCGGTACTTATTCATAGGTTGTAGTGTGGGTTTTGTGCTAACATTTGCTCAATGGGAGTTGGTTTGGAAGTAATAATAATGTGAGAAATCCATTATTAAATTACTATAAAACATTAGAATTAGCCCACAGTTCACTGCTTTATAATTTATCTCAGACTTTTTCTCCTCTCTAAAAGTACTGAAAGACCAATATTTTTAGTGGTCTTTCCATAGTTAACATTCAAAATGAATTCTGATGGAATTAATGGGATTGATATATTATTCTCAATATGAAATTAAATAGTTGATGTCTCCCTACTTAGGAGTGAAATATAATTGTAAGAAATGTTTTCAAAACATAAATTCCAGCAGCATGTAAGTTTTTGGAGTAACAATTTTTTGTTGTATATCAGGAAAACTTCTCATAATTAAATGATGTTTCAATATGAATAAAAGGTCATGATGATTCAGGTATAAATTTAATTGCTTTTATCCTAGTAGAGTAGTTAACAAGCGTCAAACATATATACATAAACACACATACACATGAGTACATGTATATATTTTAAAAAGTGGGAACATCAGATAAAAAAAATCTTGTTGGCAAAGTTATTTTAAGCATTCGTTTTGTTTTGTTTTTGATAATCCCTTTGTCTATTTTATACATAACCATTAAAATTAGTACACTGGAATGATAAATACATAAGTTTTTAAAATATAATCTTTAGACAAATAAGCTAATAAGGTAGGAAATGATTGTTGTTAATTATCAAGTAGAAAAGACTCGTTGTTAAAATCTACGAACAGGCTTTGAAATGAATATGAGATTAATATGTTTGTGTTTTTTCCTACTCATTAACAGACAAACAGTTAAAATTTACATGTTCAATATTTTAGATGATTGCTATACAAGATACTTAAATTGATACAGAATAAATTTTAAGTCTCTGCTATTAGACATATTTTATATTTTCAATTTTAATCTTAGTAAAAGATTTTTTTTCAGTTTTCATAGTTACTTTTTCAAATCGTAACAGAACTCACATTGATTCTATAGGAATATTTAGTTAAATACAAAAATCTTGAAAAGAAACATAGCTAGTCTGTCTTCTCTGTATATTTTTTCTAATATTTATTTTTATTTATATGTCCACATATTTAAACAAAAAACAAGAGAACAGTGCTTCTACATGTATCCAAAATGTCAATGTTTCTTACAATAATTAAAATTAAATTTCCAAATTCATATTGCTTAATTTTTATTTGGAAAAAAAGCAGTTAAAACATTTTAGCTTGCATTCAGTATATTTTTAAAAATATTTTCATTCAGGGGAATATTCAGTTAATTGGTCAAATGTTTGATGCCACTACGAAACACTTTTCACTGCCATTTTCAAGGACTACTCATTGTTTTCTGTAGATCTGGAAAATATTTATTGTAATCCTTTACCTTGAAGGCTGACTCAAAGAGAATAATTCCATTCCATTCATTCCAGGTCAAAATATGAAGCAAATATCTCCAATAAATTTGTACTATAAACACAATTAATATGTATACTGTGGACTGATATGCCTTTTCTTTAGTTATTTGGACTTTTCAGAGAAATACATATGTATGTATGTAGTATATAAAAGTAAATGATTTATCAGTATAAATTACTGATTCTCATTGTTTTTTTTTTTTCCAGGCCTGATGGAATTGGAACTGTTTCAGTGGAAGAAAAAGAGAGATTTGAGGAGATAAAAGAGAGACTGTCTTCCCTTTTAGAAAATCAGATAAGCCATTTCAGGTGTATATTCTATTCATTAATACAGATATTTGCTTTGTTCATACTTCACTACCCCCTCCCTTCCCCTAAAAATTGTTGCTTGTGTCTTTCTGCTACTACTCAAGAATTATCAGTCATCCCCCCACCACACACCATTGCCTGCCGAGTATGAGCCACATTCTTCAATCTGTGGTCTGCCTCCCAGAATGCCATTTGGTTTCTACTACTCTTTTAGGTTACCCATTCCCTGTAAATATCCATTCCACTGTGCCTCTTGCCTGCCTTTCACGTTTCTCATCCTTGCATAGCCTCCCCCCCCAGTTCTGGTGAAGATTCCTCCTCACTCTAGCACCAGGCAAGGAGACTCTCAAGTCCCACCTCCACAGTGGAGCCTTTCTCAAAGATTCCAGCAAGGAGCGTTCTGAAGTCTTTTAGCATTTACTGTCTGTATGCTTCACTTGTCACTTATAACATATTTATTACATACATTGCTTCAGTCATTTGTTATCTTTCTATTTACATTCTGTGAGAACATGGGCCTGGCACAGTTCCTTGCTCAGGAAAAATTAGCTATCAATGTTAAGAAACATTTGCAGTGTAAAAGATAAATATCTTGATAATATTTCCTTTCCTCTGATTATAGTTAGTTCAATAGAGCCTAATGTTTAGAAACAGAAATACGCCAATACATTTTCTTTTGCTATCACTATTATTATTATTAGACCTTATAAAATGTCACCATATTAATGTATTATGTCTTATAGCATGTCTACCATGTTGCGTGTATGTGATTTGGAATCATTTTTGTGAACTTATTTAAAATATAGTCTCAGTGAACATGCCCTCCAAAAGTGTTATTTGACCATTTGATTGCTATAGGGCCATTGTGAGCTTCTGGTTCCTTTTCTGTAATGTAAAGAGCTTAGACTCTGTGAGTTTCAAGTGATAGTGAAGGAAGAAATTCTCAGAGCATATACCATACATCTATTCTCCTACATTAGTGATTTTCAACTGAGGCTGGTACCACTACCTGAGGGTAAGTGAATGAGGGAGGATTTTCATTGTCACAATAACAGGGGTATGGGGCAGTCATTTAGTGCTGGATTTAGATGTGCAGACAATCCCACATTGGAGGATTATTGCGCCCAAAAGACCAGAAAACTCACATTAGGAAAACTATTCTAAATAGTATATTGCATGGCCAAATTCAAGTTACAGAGTTAAGATTGTATTCTCTGCCTGAAATTAATAATTTTGAGTTTATAAACAAAATGGAGACATGAAGAAGTCTTTTGCATTTGCAGAGACTTATTGCTGCTTTTGCTGTTGTTAACAATGTTGTCTTCTAGGTTTTATAGATTCCTTTAAATGCATCATATATGTCTTTCAATGAAAATCAATGTAATTTTCCCTTTTTTTTTTTTGCTATTGTTGAGAGAGAGAGCTCATCATTCAATTGGATATCTGTGTCAGTAACTGGATAAGTCTCCATGGTTTTTATATCAATGACTTCAGTAATAGAAATCCTACCCCAAAATGGTTTGAGCAATAAATAATTTATATGCTCACTTGCCTGCAGATCTCAGGCAGGGTAAGCTTTAAAACAGTCTTAATTCAGTAGCCATAGCTCCATTTCTTTGTGATTTTCACACTGCTATCCTCCTTTGTGGGATGGCTTCATCCCCAGACTGGTAGGAAGAAGAAATATCTTGGCTTCATATCCATACATGCCAGCGTTCAAAGAAAATAGTAGGATCTGTCTCTTCTGTGATTCTCTCTTAAAATCACGAAAAGTTTCCTTAGAAGATCCCAGCAAACTATCCCTCACCTATCATGGGCCTGGCTCTGAACCAAACCCAGTTTTCAAAGGAAACCCATGAGCTGGGTGCCTCAGTCACTAACATTCATGTGGGATTGCCATGATTGAGTTAGAGTAATCAGAACCATCTCACCAGGGGAGCTCCGTCCCCCACACTGCCACCCAGAGACTACGTAGGAGGGAGCAGGATGTCCACATCATTTATTGTATTGGTTTTATATTAGGGGTATATTAGTTTCCTCTCTTATGTGCACATCTTCTTTGGATAGTTTTTCTAAAGGTGTACTCTACAATCCTTTTCAGTTTTATTTTTTAATGTACTTAGGACAAGAATTGAAATTAATTGGTCTAGACATTTTGTGCCAACTTTTATATTCTCTTTTAATGTTTGTAGTTTGCATAAATTTTCCCAGTTTTGTCTTTCCTGAGTCTATAGAAGACTAGATAAGAGGAAATGGGTTTAAAATGAAATAGAAGAAATTTTAGGTGGCACTATGGGCAAACTTAGAAAAACAATATATTAAAATTGTCCATTAGGACTCTCATAAGGATTCTACCACATTATCTTCCTTAATCACGTATATTAAAATTTAGAAACAGCATAAATTACTTATGAACTCACACTAAAGAAGTAAAAATAGTACCATTGATAATTCTTATACAAGAATTTATTTAGGCCCAATTTTATTTTAGAAATGGATTTCAAAAATTCAGAAAAAAAAAAGATGGCATAATAAACATGTCTGACTCAATGTCCTTATAGAAGCAAGCCAAAACAACAGAACGGTATTTTTTCAAGAAAGCATAAACCCAAAAGGACAAAAAGAGTAAGAGAGGAGAAAATGGCCTAGAAAAAAAATTTTGGAAGTCAGGTGGATGAATGTTATCTAATTTAGCCATCCAGGGGGAAAAAAAATCATAAGGTAATAGGGTGAAATCAGAGAAGCAATCTGATTTACATCATACAACCACCAAAATGTTTAGGAATTACCACTATCAAGCCCCTCTAGAAGGTAAGCGTGAAGGACAATTTGGTGTAAATCTGCTCAAGAAGCACTTAGATCCCCAGATCTTTTTTCCAACTCAACAGCTGACGGTAGACTACAGATTTATTCCCTGGAGATCATAAAATTAGATGGTACCTGCATTGAGGTGGAGGAGAGGAAACATCAGGTACAGTTTATGGTAGAAACAAATTAAATAAATGTTTATTCTGAAATTTGAGAATCACAGACCTCTCCCAACACACACACACTTGACTCCCAAATGCTGGCAAACAGGGTTATACCTTCCAGGCATATTGCAGGTGTCTTCCCTAGGTCTCTCATTAGCCCAAGAAGAAAGACCTGACTAAAGCTGTTGACAACAAAGACTTCCCATTCAAACAGCCTAGCCAGATCCCCCTTCTGCAAAGGCCATAATGTATGATTACCACCTACATGCACATTAACCCTGAAATGAACACTACCCTCACAATCTAATGAGGATTACAAGCAGGACTCAGAAGGATCAAACTATTTCCATATAATTTAAGTGCATTTTTAAACACAGAACTCAAACATATTTAAAGGAATACAAAAATATCTAGCCATCAATAAGGTAAAATTCACAACGTCTAGTATCCAGTCAAAATTTTTCAGTTATATAGAAAAACAGTAAAATATGACCAATGAAGAGGATAGAAAACCAGCCAAACTGGGAAATGATACAGAATATAGAATAAGTAAACAGGAGTATTAGAAAGATTATTATTGTGTGTAATATAAACCAGTTAAGGACATGTATGGAAAACCTACAGCTAACATCATATTATGCTTAATGGTAAAAGACTGAATGTTTTCCACCTAAGATCAAAAACAAGGCACAGATGTCTGTTCTCACCATTTCTGTTCACAATTGTACTAGATGCTCTAGCTAGTGCATTGAGTCCAAAAAGATGAATTAAAGGCATCCAGATTGGAAAGGAAGAAGCAAAATTGTCTTTATTTGCAGGTGACATCATCATCTGTGTAGAAAATCCTATGGATTCTAAAAAGTTCTGCTCTAATAGTAGAGTTTAGAAAAGTTGCAGAATCCTAGATAAATACATAAATATTTCTATGTACTATCAACAATCAGAAATTGAAATATCATTTACAATAGCAACAAAAATTATGAAATACTTAGGAATCAATCTGATGAAGAATGTATAAAACCTGTACACTGAAAAGTACAAAATAATATTAAGAAAAAAACCTAAATAAGGGAAAGGTATGTTATATTCATGGTTTAGAAGACTCAGTCTTGTTAAGATGTCAGTTCTCCCTAAATTGACCTATAGATCCAATATTATTCCAATCAAAATTCCAGTAGGATCCTATATAAATTAACCTGATTCTAAAATTGATATGTAAATGCAAAGAATGTACCATAGCCAAAAATAACTTTTAAAAGGGACATCGGAATGCTTACACTACCTGATTTCAAGATTTATAAGGCTACAGTAATCACAATAGTATACTAAGGGAGTCCAGAAATAGACACACACACAAATGATCTATTTATTTTCATTGAATGTGCAAGGGCAATTTGCAAAGTGTACTTTTTTCAACAAATGGTGCTATAAGTATTGGATACTCAAATGCAAACTATTGACCTTCATCCGTACCTCACATCTGATACGGAAGTTAACTCAAAATGGGTAGACCTAGAATTTAGTAGAAAATCTCTGTGTCCTTGGGCAAAGTAAAGATTCTTAAGTAAAATACCAAAATCATGATTCATACATAAATGGAAAAATTGTTACCTCGAACTTGCTCAAAATTAAGAACTGTTGATCTTCCAAAAATATTGTCAAAGAAATAAAAACATAAGTCACAGAATGGGAGAAAATGTTTATATAATACATATCTCACAGTAGACTTTAATTCAGAATATATGTACTCTTAAAACTTAATTATCAGAAATTAATCAACCCAATTAAAAAATTGTTTTAACAGATATTTCACCAAATATAGATGATGGCAAAAAGACATATGAAAAGATGCTCAACAACATTAGATACTATCGCATACCTATTGGTATAGCTAAAATTCAAAACAAAACAAACAGAAATTGAATGTAAGTGTTGTCATGCTTGCGGAGAAACTGGAACTCTCATATGCTGTTGATAGGAATGTAAAATGTGACAACCCACTTTGGAAATTAGTTTGGCAGTTTCTTAAAAATTTAAACACCTATCGTATGACCTAGCCATTCTACTCCTAGATATTTTCCCAAGGAAGTGAAAGCATATGTCCACAAAAAAACTTTATATGAATGTTCATAAGCCAAATGGCCCTCAACAAGGAATGGATAAACAGTGTATTCC
>RJWJ010013409.1:0-39940 GCA_004363605.1 Indri indri | reverse complement strand
AACCCCTTCTCATTTTCTCAAAATTCCAAGAGAAGCTGTTTGTTTGTTCTGGAGGTGTGTCGTGAATAGTTTTCATGTTGTTGACTAATTTAAAGCTTTTACTTGGTATTTTTCTTATTCACACAAAGTGGGGGATAGGAAATGACCTCGATTACACTAAGAATAGAAAGACAGTGGCCATATCAACTCACACAGCCCATGGGTCATCGTAATTTCCTCTGGATTTCTCTTGAGTCGTGAACCTCCCACTCCCCACCTAGATCTTAGAACTTAGAAGGAAAACAGTTGGGTTTATTGCTGCTCCAATTGAGAACACAATCTCAACTCAGGGCCTTAATAGTTTTCTGTGTATAAATGTATGAATCTAAAAGCTGTACTTGCTTTGAGGAATTCCAGGCTCCAGAGGTTTTGTGGCATTTGAGGCTCTTTTAGAGAAGTTGCACCCATCTGACTATCTCACAAAAAGACTACCTCTGCTCCTGCCAAGAGCACTAGGGCAGCACCCCTCAATATTGTCAACCCAATCCTAAAGAGCATGCAATTCCAGGTGGCTTTCCAAAAGCTCAGCTCCATCATATTTACCTCCCCACACACACCCATAAAAGCTATAAGGGATTTGTACAAGACCTGTTTCATAAGAAATAGTAGGCTATAAACTAGATAAAAGATCGTGGGAAAGAATGAGTAGCAATGATTCCAGAACAGGTATTCAAATTTTCAAATATTGCAGATAGGAAGGACAAGCCAACAGTTTTTGTGAAAGAAGGAAAAAACTTTCATATATTGTAATATCATGGGAACTGAGACAGAAGAGAAGGGGAGACCAAGGCACTAGAGAACCAGAGGATTACTGAGAAGGCAAGTTCCTTCCGAGCACAAGTGGACACCTGAAACTTCCTTCCTGAAGAGCCTGACTTGCCTCCACTAACGCCTCTCTGAGAGTTCCAGGAAATCTGTCTTCCGAAGCTTAACTTATAACATTGGTAATGATGACTTTTATAGTAAAATATTCCCTTAAGATAACTGGTATTCTTATTTTACAAACGAAACAAAGAGGCACATGCCACCTCTTCCATGTGCATATATGCTATTAATATTCAAAAAACAAGCAAAATAGCATCAAGATATCAGAGCCACTACAGTGCATATTCTTCAGAGTGGATCCAAAAAGTCATCTTCCTGTAAAAGGATTGCATGTATGTGGTTTTGATTTTCCAAACTCATTTCTATCTGTTATGTGATGTTATTCTAACTATGTCATAGAGCTGTGTTACTATTTAAGTTTAAGTGACACACCTAGGGTAATAAACATGGCAGCAAGTTCTCCAAAATAAGATGCCAATCGTCTCTCTTCTTTGTACTAGATGATGTTTTACGTTGAGGACTTCATTCCAAGTGGCATAATTTCATATTAAGCAAATTAAAATGACACAAATATACCATCTTCTTTCCAAAACACACCATGAAGTCTATTGAATAAAGATTGCTATAATTAGCTTCCTCAACTTCCCAAGATTTCTATTGGAAACAAACAAAAATGAATAGAGACATTGGTAAGATTCTGTCACATTAGGATTGTTCTCAAATTGACTGATGGACTACAAATAATAAGCAATTTTATTAGTAATGCATCATTAAACTGGGGACAGTAGGGTTCTATAGGGATAGGACTGGAACCAGTGCTAAATGAAATGTCCAAATTAATGCCCTGATGGAAAAAGTAAATAGCTGTGAGTGTACAAAAAATAGAAAGAACTACAAGCATGATGGAAGATCTTAGGTGGAAAAATTTAAATGGAATGAGATTTAATTTAGATAAATCTATAATAACTTGCTCATGGGGAAGTAATTCCTATCTGAGTAATAACAAACAAAATTCTTCTAAAAGAACAGTGAAGTAGAAAAAGGATTTAGTGTAGTGATTAATATGTTCTGAGCTTTAACAATATATAAATCATTGGGGAAACGTTTTTAAGTTAAACCCAAGTCTTTAGAATTATACCATGTTTAAATTAGCTGTAAATTGTAGTTCCAAAGTATTGTCTTATGTTCACTAGTTTGATAAAACAAATTGCTGCCTGGGTGTCCCCATCTATGACTTCAAATCACCTGATCAATAATTCCACCTTTATTTGATCCCTGGCATTGAGAAACAAAGGATCTCAAATCTGATAAGATCAGCTCTTTTAAAAGTCCAAACAAACCCATTGCACTTAAATCCCTCTACTTCAAACAAGAAAACAAAGAGCAGTAAAATGGTTTCAAGGGAGAGGAATCTGGTTTCGGCTCTGGTGATGCCAATCACAAATAAGTAGCAGATGCAAGATTGTAAACGTGGAAGCTTACAGTTGGTATTACTTCATTTTTGGTTTTTTTTTTTCTTTTTATACTCTAATACGGACAGTTCATAAAAGATGCTTAATAACTTTCAGACAGTCAAATCAGAGTTAAGAAAATTTGATCTGATTATTTGGCAATTTTGATAAGAAGCGAAATTAAAACTTTAGCAGACATATGCCCACGAACCCATTTCTTTCTTCCTTCTACATATGTCTATTTACTGGTTTTTATGCCAGCGGGGCCTCAGTTTCCACCCAAGGTGAAGATACAAATGTTAAAATTGAACAGGAGTTAACACTGACAGTAAACTTATAAGCTAAGTTAGTATATTCTCAAGAATGATCCACTTGCCCAATTTCAGTTTATTTTAATATGCATTTGGTCTAGAACACTTATTCAAAATATAACCATGTAAACCAACAAGTTTTTTGATTTTTAGACTTTCTGTCCTTTCTACATAGTAACTAAAACTTTATTAGGTACTGTGATTGCATGTCTAAATGTAAAACTCCCAAGAATGGGGAGAGCCATGTAACTAAGCCAGGGCTGCAGTGAGTTATTCTGAAGCATGCAAAAGGGGGCTCAGGCATGACCAGGCAGAAATCGTTGATTTCGGTGAATCATCCATAGAGTGAGCTGTCATGGAACAAGATGTAACCATTTCTAGCTGCACTTGTTTAAAGAGTTCGTTCTTAATACAAAATTGAGATAACGAAAAATTCAAAATATTTACATTTCTATATAATTTGGTTACATGTAAATTAATAATAAATAATTATTTTTCTCCAGTGTCTAAAGCTCCAAAAAGCATTGGCTTGAAACACATCATTTGAAATTTTTATAAAAAACTAGATGCTGACATTAATGTAGTAAATATCCACAGTACTCTCCAGTGTCCACCCTCTTTCTGATTTCAGCGAACAAAATTTGCTGCCATTTAATTTCTCCCAATTTTCCTTGGCAATTAATGACTTTAATTTTAAAAGGTTGAATATGATGCATTAAAGACATTATTTTGAATGGCTTCAACTCATTGTGCTAACACTGAACTTTTAGGTAATTTTCACTGATTAAGTTCAGCCCAAATTCTTGGTACCACAAGTTTCATTGATAATTATTCCTGGATAATTCTCTGGGATATCAAATCGTTTGAATGTTTGAATTAAACTTTTCTATCCAGAGAGAAAGTGATGAATTCCATTACAATTTTGTGTAGGTGGCCCTAAATTAACAAAAGGAACATCTTACAGAAAATGTGCTTATAAAATAGGTTTTTAAAAATTACTTTCTTCTTTAAGTTCCATTGCAATGGCAGAAATATACTCTGCTATGGACTGATATAGCATTTCAAGGCAAATGTTTTGGCATAGCTACTTGCTTCTGAAGTGTCTTTGAGGATGCCTAGTACACCCTTAAGATAATACCCATCAGGTACCGATTCTGTCTCAGGCTCTATCTGGGATGGATGCTTTGAGGATCACCAAGTTGAAGCAGGCTCATCATTGTCCTGCCTGCATCCTATTTTCACTCCATGTATTCTCCCCACATCGAAGACAACAGTAGTCTCCAAAGAAAAAAAATGACCAAATCCAAGCATCCATGAATTGCACACTCCTCATATTTAATCTCTTCTCACCTGTTTGTAAGTTTAATCATTGAGAACTGCTTGCCTTGAGGTGCTCGCCTGAGATTCTACGAATCATTTACATAAAGTACCCTCCTCTTTTTTTCACAGAAAAGTGTGACGTGAGAGCTTTAACTTTACGTAAACTAATTTCCAAAAAGGAGAATGCTGCAATGAGGTCATCAAACAATATTTGAAAGCAACTTGCCCACAAGGTGGAAATTGCAATTTCAAGATCTGTTTCAAAGAAAGCCACATTAGGAAGTGTGTGCAGGGGATAATATAAGTCGTATCTACCATCTATAATGCAAAATAAGAACACATAGGAAATCCTTTGCAAAACAGTGGATCTGACAGTGAGCTCTCCATAGAATTAGACATATCTCCTCAAAGTGTTTGTTGGCAGCTCCTTCTCACTCAAGATGACACCAAGCAGGTAGATAGACCTGTATAGTACAATCAGTCTCTCAATGTAAAGGTCACAAAGAAGTAGTACTGATCCAGCATATAAGTACAAATATGGACAGTCCCTGGAAGGCATGGATTCCTGAATCCTAAGAAAAGTGTTTTGTAATTTAAAACATCATTTGTAGTTCCCAAAGTTCAATGTTAAATTCGGGAACACGTATGGAAAAAGAAAATTCAAGAAACACGAATCAGAGCTATTGCTTCACGCCATGATGCTTAACAAGGTACTTATTTCTAAATGGGAGTTAAGCTGCTTTCTTAAATGAGTGAAAAAATTTGCTTTTTGCAAACCTGGATCATGTATTAATATCTTACTCTGTAGTGACTGACTACAGGTCTTCAGCTTGGTAGGCGATATTTCCCCAGAGAAGAAAGTATTTGTATTCTCAAGGAAGACATCTCTACGGTGTCATTCAATGTGATGGGTGAATTTTTTTTTCCATGATTCCATCTGTCTGAACTTCCTGAGTGTGACTCTAGGGCTCTCCCTCTTTACCCTCATTCCCGGTCGGACTATGAGCAGCCCAGACAAGTCTGACGGAACCATAAAATCTGGCAGTAAAGAATGTAATGCATCATAGATATTTCCTTATATATTACAGACATTTGAAGATTCATTAACTGAGACAATCGTGTGAGAGAGAGGGAGTAACACTGGGCCTGACACAGAGGAAGGCCCTCAATACATGTTCGCTTATTTCCTTCGCCTCTTTCCGCCCTCCTTCCCTCGGTCTGTCTTTCTTTCTTTCACCAGCCATGATCTTGCTTCTGCATTGCTGCACGATAGGGAGCAGTTTAGTCTCGGTGATGCCAACGCACGTGATCATCAGCCTCCGTTGTGGCATTTGGGATACACAAAGTCCTATCTGTCTAGGCTCTGCTTTCTCAAGTTGCAAAATGGAGAGCTCACTGTCTGATCCACTGTTTTGCAAGGGGAAGTTGCAAAATCAATAATATAATAGACAGACTTTCTTCTACACGTTCTTTAGGGTTTTGTAACCTTCAAATACTTCATCTATGTTTCCCCAGAACCCACAGTAGTTGCTATGAAGCTACACAGTACAATTCAAGGATGAGTCCAGGCCTTATAATGCCTAAAGCATATACTATTTGGGAGGCTGTCTGAAAAAAAAAAAAAAAAAAAAAACCACTTTCAGTGTCAACTGAGGTCCAAAATATTTTTTTAGGATAAAAAAGAATTCATGACAAATTACAAAGATTAAAGGCTGACAAGTACTACAAACATCACCATATCCAGAAAAATAAAACAATGTTTCTATTCATTAACTGTTTCTATTCATTAACTTCCTCTAAAGTATTAATACTACATTTTGGCTGCATACTTCTGCATATGAAAAGAATTTTATAATAGAAGAGAAAGACAATTTATTCTTCTATATAATGTGGCTAATGAAAATTGTTTTTTATCAATTTATTGTTTTTTATTAATAGTTTAGGAAAGCTTCAGCCCATTTTACTCTGTAGATGGCAATTTTGATGCGTTTCCTCATCTGGAACCACCAGCCTCCACCAGTACAAGGTATGTTGGATGAGCTAAAATGAAATCTCGTACGATAGGATGCAAAAGCAGGTGACTTCACATGGTCATACTCACTGTTTGTAGTCATGTTACAGGCTTCTGTCTACAAACACAGGAATTCTCAACTTCTATTTTGCATGATTCATATCAAAAAAGAAAATTGAAATACTTTGTTTTATAATTGTATAAGCTACTTAATAAAATATATTTCATTGTGACTAGATTTCAATGAGAATCAAATTCTCTACTTATAATTTTACACATCTTGGGATTCAAAGACTTTTCCACATACTAGTTCTGGCTCTTCATGTTTAAGATGGGTTTTTTTCTGTCTACGACTACATCCTTCTGGTGACACAGGACAAGTTAATATTATAATTTGACCACCGGCTCTGCTAGCTAGCCATTCTTACCCTGGGAGGGCTAGAAAAAACTTAACTAGAAAAAAAAGCAACTGTGAAACAAATAACCCACTAAACCCAAACCAAGTCTATAGCCACCTGAATTTTCCCTTTAGCCAGATCCCAAAAACCATGATGCAGCACTACCTGGCATGAAGCAAGGTGCGACTGGGAGAAAGTCAGAGTGGAAACAGAGAGCAGTCATAACTGATTACAGTTACAATGGTTTAATTTGGCAAATTTTACAAAAGCATATGGCCATGGAAATACATCGCTTGAGCTCCACCCCGTGGAAGGGGTACGCAGAAGTGTGGGATGTGGAAGCATAAATCTTCGTTAAGTTCATGGTGAATCTGCTTCCAGTACTAAGGTCAAGAGCACAAACTTTGGGGTTAGACACACCGAGTTTTTGATCCCCTCCTAATTGTGTGATACTCACTAATTCCCTGAGCCAGTCTGAGCCTCAGGGTCCTCATCAGTAAAATGAATATGATAAAACTGGCCTTATATGATTATCGTGGAGTTTAAATGAAAATTTATGTATGCAAAATTCATATTCTAAGTGCTCACTAATTGGTAGCTATGTTTATTGGGAGATTAAATGCTCAGAATTCGTTACCCTTTATAAGAAAACCAAATACTCTGCACTATTACCTAAAATAAATCTTTGGTACCCAACATGTACCATTCTACACCCGTTTATTTATCTTCATCTCCTACCCAAGAACACACGTACCATTCTCTCATGTTCTAATTCAATGCCTGTTTTCCTTCCAGACTCAGCTGAGACCTCGTTTGTTCTTTCTAGGCTTTCAGATTTTTCAGCACTTGTTACTGAGTCCATTTTCTGAAGGTCCATAGCAGCACTAGTCTATAGAAATACACTGTGGACTGCATCTGTAATTTTAAAGTTTGTATAGCGAAGTTAAAAACTAAAAAAACTAAAACCAGGTAAAATTAATTTTATTAATATTTTTATTTAACCCAATATATCCAAAATATTATTTCAACATGTAGTCAATATTTCAAAACTATTAATGAGATATTTTATATTCCTTTTGTCATACTTTGAAATCCAGTGCATGTTTTACAATTACAGCATTTTCAGTTCTCAATAACCATATTTCAAGGGCTCAACGGTCACGTGTCTAGTGGCAGCCATATTGCACAGCACGCGTCTCTAGCATGAATAGTTTGCACCATAATATTTAATATGTCGTTATAGAGTGCCATTGTGTTGGCTAGGTTTTCTTGTATGTCAGCCCTTTCCCACCTAGTCTCTAGGTTTTTGAAGAGGGAAACTCCTCTTAGAGTTCTGTATCTCGGGGATGCAGAGCCCAAACACAGTGGGCATTCAGTAAAGGTTTGCTGTTGAATAGTTTGGATGCATTTAGTAATCCAAGAAGGAAAAATCCAACAGATAATGTGAATTTCTTTCACTTATGCTACTTTTAGCCCTCTGTGAGTATTGTTTATTCCAGAATGTAAACTCTGATTATGTGGACTAAGCCAGTTGCAGACCATTATTAATAAATCTGTTCTGGTATTAATGTGAATAATACAAGAGGACAAAGACAAGGAGAGTTGCACTTGGTAATGCCTTGCTTACAGAGTAAACAGTCAGATTAAGGTGCTTCTAGATGTGAGTGGAGAGCAATATAATCTTACCACCACACCTAAAAGTGAGAATCTAGTTTTTTAAATGTTTACTTACCAGTGATTAAAAAATAATGGGACACATCCAGGCATGGTGGCTCATGCCTATAATCCCAGCAATCTGGGAGGCTGAGGCAGGAGGATCACTTGAGGCCAGGAGTTTGAGACTGGCTTGAGCAAAAGCGAGACCCCTGTCTCTACAAAAAAATAGAAAAAGTTACCCAGGCATGGTGGTACGTGCCTGTAGTCCCAGCTATTCAGGAGGCTGGGGCGGGAGGTTCACTTGAGCCTAGGAGTTTGAGGCTGCAGTAAGCTATGAGGATGCCACTGCACTCTAGCCTGGGCAACTGAGTGAGACGCTGTCTCAAAAAAAAAAAAAAAAAAAAAATAGTGGGACAGTTTTGATTTGCAGCTCTCCTGTGAAAATGGAGGTTGCTTTTAAGACACAACAAGCGAAGTCGTGCCTGAAGGCATACCACATCTTGTGTGCCACAAAATAGTCAAGTCTGTCCACAAACCTTTGAAACTATGACATGATGAAGAATTTGTGATATTTCTAGCCTAAATTTTTTTAAAGTTCAGATAAGAATCAAGTCACACAGCACAAATATAAAAGGCTTTCAGACCACATAAACCCACATTGCGTTAATACTCTAGATTCAGGTAAAAGCTGGATTTCCAGACACGGTCTTTGTTTGTTATAGGCATGTAAGAAACATAGTTTAGAATATGGAAAATCTCCAAGGTACAATGAAAGAAACAGAAATTTTAAAAAGGCATGATTCACCTAGTGAATCACTAAATATTCAGGGGAACGTTATCTTGGTGTTTTATAGTTATATTAGCTTTATCAAAAACGTTATCCTGATTATCAAGTGGATAAGGCAATACTTTACACATTATATTACATTATTTGACTGAAAATGTGTTTTCCCTTATTTATTTTCCTGTACGTACTAAAAGTAAAGTACAACATTCTAAAAAACTCACTAATGTCTGTTCTTGTGCTGAAAAGCCATCTCTCAAACATATCTCCCCAAACATATCCCACAAAATATGTTCACAGACACAACTAAAGGCAACTTTAATTACTTCTCAATGTTGGAGCATTTTTTTTTTAATTTTTAGCTTTCTTATCAAAATCCTAACAAAGAGCTTGAGCAAATTTCATTTTCTCCATCAATCCTTCTTGAATAGAGACTCTTTTTCCTTCTCTAAATTCCTTTAGTCACTTCTGTATGAACACAAACTTGGTGTTTATTGCAACCTTCCGTTCCTTATGCTTATTTTTCCACATACCTAAATCCTAGCTCTACAATACAATTAGAAGCTTCTTGAAGCCACAGGCTATGTCTTACTCATCTCCTATGGCTCTCAGCAGAGCTTTGGATAGAATGAACATTAAATAAATGTGCCAGAAATCATGATGATTTTGGTCATGATTTACAGGAATATCATTCGGCAGCCCAATGGCATGTTATAGCAATGACAGCCATTATAAATGCACAGTAACATTTTGATATTTCTGTCTCCTCTGATTCCATTTTTTGGCTATCTTTTTTTTTTTTTTTTAAGTGCTTAGTGTTTCATCAGCATTTTCATTCCAAAAACTCAAGTTGAATTTAAATAAAAATAAAAACCTAAGAAGTCTAATTATGTCCAAGCATCAAACAAAGCTTTTTCTTCCTTACAGTTATATTTTGAATGTTTTTTTAGTGTCTAACCATAGTTAAGATTCCAATTTACAAATATACATCTACTGTGGTTTTTTTCCAAATTTAATAATATCCTAAAATCTAATTTTGTGTATTGGATTCATTTAAAATGTGGTTGCTACTCAACAATTTTGGAGGAAAGTATATGACATCAGATGTAACATTTAAACTAAATCCAGAAGTTAAAACTCTCTATAAATAAGAAAAACAGAAAGACTCCCAAATAAGAAGCATGAAAGCCAAGGAAGGAAGTTAATGTGCAGCACAGAGTCTTTTGGCCTCATGAGCACTGCGCCCAGTGGCTTCAGCTGTGCGAAAATGAGGCATGTGGTATGCAAAGCGGGAAACGCGAGTGTGTGGGCTTACTGATGCCAGACTACAGAAGTGGCTCAAGAGTGAGAGGCCATTGATGAGAAGAAGGTTTGGATTAACTGTGGCCTTGAAGTTACCCCTGGAAAGTGAGTAGCATTCAGTTGTGAGAGGTGCATTAACCTCTTCAGACCACTAGGGTTCAAAGTGTTCCATAAGGGGTAATTTATTAAATGGGTCCTAATTGCTTGGTAATGTACCTTCCAAAAGTCACTTCTGTGTGCTATGATTAGGCCCGGGATTTGCCGAGTGCTGTCATTCTCCTTGTAACTCCATAATGGAACTCTAGGATGTGGGAAGCTGATCCATCGGACAGCTATATATCTAATCCAGGTTCAGGGTCCTACCAGCAAAACCAGACAACCTCTCATTTAATCCTCCAGTGTGTAAACACTGAGATACAAAATTGATACATCTTAGGGTTTTTAGTACCTTTTTACTGAATACGTATACATTTTAATAGAATATGAATAGGTAGTTTTATTGTTTGCAAAAAATGGACACATTTTTAAGATTTGCAAATTGTCCTTTTCATTAAATTCTTTCTTAAAAGTATAAAAATAATCCGGCTTTCTTTGTTTTCACCACCTGCAAACATATTTTCTTTTGGCCTCTTTGTTTCCTATGGAGGCTATTCGACGTGATTTTCTTGTTGGCTTCAAACACAAAACAGAGTCTCCTCTAACGCCATCCACTCGGTGTCACTGATTCCGGTCAGGACTACTTAGGCACTGGTTTTGCTAATTAGCAAAGCCAGCAGAGGGAGTGAGAGAGCATTGCTACAAAAAAACGAAATCAAAATTTAAAAATATAATGATACAATTAGAAGGAGGAAACCTGACATTAAACTACGGAGGATTATATAGCATAACCTAAATATGGAAGCAGACTTGGAGATATACCATGTAAGTAACAGATTAGAACTGAAGAAACAGGACTTCTGGTCACTGCCACAGTCTTAAAGAACCAACTGAACGAATGTGGCTGTGCCTCACTTTTTAAGTCTTGAAAATGGCTACCACAGTAGCTTCCATTAAGATAAGAAAGGCTTTTGTCCTCTGTAAGAGAAAGTGATTACTTAAAGAATTGGAATTATTGTCACAAGAATGAAGCTGAGGTCATTTCTGTCTTTCGGGGCTCTAGGTCATTTCTTAGTTTTGACCACAAGGGAAAAACACCTGGGTGGTATCCTCCCATGCCCTAGGAACAGCAGTTTGATTAGATCATGGAGTTAGAGACACATCTCATTAACATGAATAAATACTAACGATTAGGCTACGAAGTAATGTAGGAATACCTTTCCACCAGGAGAGAAATTGCATATTCTAACCCCATACTTTGTTTTACAGCTCCTATTTCCAGATCATGTAAGGAAGTTACACATTTTCCAAACAAGCTTTCAGACTAATTGCTACAGTGGAGTCCTGTTCAAATCCACCACTTAATGGCTTATGGTTATTTAGAATCTCAATTCCACCTTTAAGGGAATGTGCTATAGTTGTGTTTTCCAGAAGTTTTCAATAGCGTTTCTTATGAGATAATTTGTATGGGCCCCATAACCTCTCTTCTCAAAGGGCATCTTTAAGAAAATGGTAACCAAAACAAGCCAGGCTTCACACCTGAAATAAATAAAATCTTTCTTTGTTTTATAAGTTTTGGATAATCTTGAGCATAGTGCAACTTGCCTAGAAGTTTAGCAGAAAAATAGTTTGGAAAGTAAATATTCAGTTCTGCTTTCTCCAGTAGATGTCACTTTCTGTACATAGGATACCAAGATATATACGATGCACGGTATTCCTTACAATGACAGCAAAAAATAACTTTGGGTTCCAGCCATATGTAACAATTTTTAAGCTTTCAATGGTATTTTCTAGTGTTTGGAACCATAAGGAATAGTAAAGCAAAATGAATACTGCTAATTACCCATCTTACATATTTTTCTGTGTAGTCTTAGCAATGGCCATTAAGCATAGCATATAACACAATATTGCTAGTGCCTTTCAACAATTGAAGAAAACCAAGTATTATTCTAAATCACAGCATAAAATTAATTTTCTAAAAACAAACATGGTTTCTGAGTAAATAAGCAGTCATTAACAATACACTGCATACTTACCAAGAGCCTAATTAAATATGAGTTCGCATACCCTATTATTATTTCAAAGGTTATTCTTCCTGGATCCTCTATACCATTTCAATATGCACATCAGCTTTATGTGTCTAAGGGAAAAATATGATTCTCTGAAATGTTTCACTATATAGCAAGGGGTGTCAGCACTAGAATGAGAAAGAAAGAAAGAGAGAAAGAGAGAAAGAGAGAAAGAAAAAGAAAGAAAGAAAGAAAGAAAGAAAGAAAGAACCTTACATAGCACTTTTTATGGCATCCACATGTCCAAGAATGAAAAGCAAATGATGGAAGAATATTAATAGTTAGAATTGGATTAATTCTTCTTAAAATACTTTCCAAAATGCTCTTTGCATTTCTAAACATAAGCCTCATTATGCTGTTCTATTTGTATTCCAATGCAGTTGAATTTTATATTTGAGTTGTTTTAATAGATGACTTTGAAATGACAGAGGAGAGTACATTTTTGTTTCTTATTGATCCAATCAAGATTTTGCTTGTAGCTACTATAACTTGAAATAATAGGAAAGGCTACAGAGGCTTTTTAAAATGTTGACGTCTAGGTCACATCTGATTCAGTTGTTGTATTGACAAATGTGATTTGATAATTGCCAAATTAAGCTCAAGAGAAAATTAAACAACTGCTTTTATTTTTACATACTTCAAACAAAAGATATGAAGTTTGGTAGCAAATAATGATAGGGTGCTAGAACAAAAACTCCCTAAGAAGGCAAAATGGGCATGTGGCTTTTACAAAACAAAAGAATCTATCTGGTCATCAAAACAAACAACATCTAAATGATCTCTTCAGGTTTTAAATATTTTGTGAAGAAAGTAAACCCAAAGCGGTTGATTGTTATCTGAGGTAGAGACTTCTTGACATGTTAGCTGGGAAGTTCTCTTACCATTCTTGTGTATACTTGGTTAAAACAAAGAGATTATAGGGGTTTGGGTAATAAACGGATTTAGAGGTTTCACCTTTAGGCTACTGATTCAGCTCCATTTCAGTTTTAACAGACCTAAAGTTGTGAATGTACCCAGGGAATGCAGTTTACTTTTAATTCAGCCTGAATTAGGATCCCACTTCATAATAAACCCTAAGGCATTTTTTCAACTATTCAGAGCAAATGGAGTTACCCAAAGAAAAACAAAGATTGAACAGGAAGGACAGAAACAAACACATAGTAATGCTCACTAAGCTGAATTCCTGAGGAAACAGACCCCTCAGTGCCTCTACTGAGTATTTTCAAGAACAAAGTCAGCCATCCACCATTCCAGGTCTTATACTAGTCTTGATCAATAAATAAATGTTAATCTATATGTTGAAAGAAAATGATTGCATGGTAATTGTATTGAAATTAAGGACAACTGGTTGGCATCACGTGGCAGAATTACTGTGTTCTGATTTGAAGCCCGGAAAGTGTCATGCAAAGCACACACCCCAGTGCTGGGTGTCAAGAGTCTTCTCTGCAAAGCAGACATCAGCGTCCCTGTTCAGATAGCCAGCCTCACTCAGGCAAGGAGTCACTGAAGAGTTGGAATTCCTTAGCACTCTACTTAGGTCTTTTTTCTGCTTTTATATTTCCCATTTCCTCATAACATTTAATATCCTATTTATTTAATAGATTAAAACACAAAACTCGGGACACTTTGAGAAACAGTCAATTACTTAATTCCATAGCCCTGATATTTAGAAATAATAATGATTTCGTTACTGTTATTTGAACCATATAATTCTCTCCTTTAAATGATTGTATCAAATATTAAACAGATACAAAGTAACATTTGTGGCATACGTGCGAAAACACAAGTAAGTAAATAAATAAGCTGGACGTCTCTGTATTCCATGCCCAACTTAAAGAATGAAACGTTACCAGTATGTTTGGGACCTTGAGCTCCTCCTCAACCGATCCTTCTCTCCTCTGTTCCTTCATAGATAATTTTCTGTGTTATTAGTATTCAATTACCAAAAAAACCCCAAATTTTATAAAGAATAAGAATGCTTTCACCCACATGTATCAGTAAAATCCTATTCATTGCTCTGCACATAAATTTCACTTCTAATAAATGATGTTTTCAAATCACATAGTAAAATATTTTGGATTCCAGAAAGGGTGTCTAAGGAGAAATGTATTACATTTCCTTTTCTAGAGATTGTTGTTTTTTTTTTTAAAAAAAAAAAACAACGTTTTTTAACTTCTAAGTTTTATATGTCCCCCTTACACAAAGATAGGATCAGCATCTAGATAACTGTTCCTTAAATGTCTGAGTGCATGGTTAAGGGACAGATCCCTCAAATTACGGAGCCTCTCCACTAGGCCTGTCTCAAAGATCTGAAGATGAGCAAGTCCTAGAGGGGGAGTGGGGTGGGGGGCAGAGGGTGTCCCCAGGGTTCTTGGAGAGTAAGACAGAATGAGACCAGGGGATGGATCCCTGGGGCATCCTGCCCGTTCATTCTCTATCTCCTTTTCTCCTGCATTCCAGAATGGACTGCAGCCCAGTCATCACCAATAAACAGCAGAACGTGCAGTTGCTCAGCAGCACACTAGCTGCAAGTGTTCACCTGCTTCTTTGTTCTTCTCCAGAACATCTCCCCTTAGCACACTGGCACATCCAATCTTTGTATCTTGTACCAGCACCATCAACGCTGGAGTCAACATTTTACAACTCGAGATGGGAGCATTCATTTAGCATTTAGGAGTGTCCACGCCAAAATGTACCAGCCAGATATAGCTCACGATTATTTTAAATAAAATGTTAGGTGATAACTCAGATTTGCACTAAAGTTAGAGTGTTCTAAATTTACATATGTTATCAGTACGGGTGTTTTTGAGTTCTGTTTAAAGTTACTAAGAAATATGCCAGGCCAGAACCCTAAAATAGAAAAATGTAAGGAATCGGTCGTTAGAATTGTGAATAAGATCCTTGATAGATTGATTACCTAATGGCAAGTGTGACAAGTGTGACAACAGATTTAGGGATAACATTACCACCTCAGTAAAAAATAAACACGAATATTTACTAATGATTAATTCCTTCAGTATTTTAAATAACATTGAAGGCATCAAAGGTGTTGAAAATTAATATTAGCGGATTGAAGGTCCATGTAATAATCTTTATCATAATACCACTTATATATCTTCTATTTAGTATGTTTCAGAAATATTGTCAACTTCTTCTTTAGTTTATCTTACTGTCACATTCGTTCTCTCCTTTCTTTTTCCACAGCTATATTCCACATTAAATCCTCAGATTACCTTTTGCTTAAATTGATTCCCCATCTTTAAAGTTTGCCCTTCAATTCATTTTATGTGGTACTACCAGACTAAGCTGTGTAAACCAGAGGCTTTCTTCTTTTGCTTCTCTTTTGATGAGTTCTGATTTTCCATGGAAATAATTCTAAACTTTTTAGTACGGTATTTAAGTAAGTCTTCTATCTAATTTTCCAAGCTTCTCCTCAAATACTGCAAAATCTATACTATTTCTGTATCTAGTATGTAATCATTTTCACATACCGTGTAATCCCAATCACCTACAATGTTATACCTTGCCCTTGCCCCATTCTATATTTTTGCCTGCTGAAATCCCATTGCTCCTCGAACTAAAATACTGATTCTATGTGCAATCCTTAAATTAATCCCAAACCCTAAAGCTTCCAAAGCACTTTTGTCACGCTTATAATACAGCACTAATTGTATACTGCCTCATATTTTAAAGGACATATGTCTTATTAACTCCCCTACTCCCTGGAAGAGGTTCATACCTGACACTCCTAGCCAAGTGCAGTGGCTCACACCTGTAATAATTTTTTCTATTTTTAGTAGAGATGGGGTCTTGCTCTTGCTCAGGCTGGTCTCAACAAATTGGTATTAATTGATCAACACTTACGTGCACATATAGTAGTAACATTCTTTGGGTGTTGGGCAGGGCGGGGGAGGGCATGGGTATTTTCACACCTAATAGGTGTGTGGACACACTTGTAGCTCTGACCTGGGTGGGGCAAAGGCAATATATATAACCTAAACATTTTTACCCCTGTAATATTCTGAAATAAAAAAATATATATATATTTTAAAAAATAAAAAAAAAAAGTAACCATGTGTGGTGGTGCATGCCTATAGTCCCAGCTACTTGGGAGGCTGAGGCAGGAGGATTGCTTGAGTCCAGCAGTTGGAGGTTGCAGTGGAGCTATGATGATGCCACTGCACTCTTCTAGCAGGAGCAACAGAGCCAGACTCTGTCTCAAAAAACAAAAACAAACAAACAAAAAATGACACTCCCTTAACATGTAGAATAGCACACAATCAGCACAGTATTTGTTGCATTGAATCAAATGATTGAATACATATGGTAAAAAGAAAGAACCATTGTCATCTTTTATCAAGGTCTTGAAAGAAAATTACTTGAGTAGTATCATTTGTGTGAATAATTTATTACAAATTTGCTACTCATTTTTCCATAGAATGCTCATTTTGAGTATTTCAAAGTCCCAAGAATTGTGCTGGGTCAAGAATTCAAATAAAATTAAGGTTTAGTCCCTGCCTTTTAAAAGCTCAAGACCTAACGAGGGCAACAGGCACAATCAACTATAATACAGTGACATAAGTATTCCAGAAAAGGTTACAACAAAATGTCCTGAATCACAGAGGAGGGAACAATTAATTCTTTAAAGAAAAGAGTTGGTAACATGATGTGGACCACTCTAGGATCTCTGCAGTAGACTTTGAAAGAGAAGTAGCTATTGGCCAAATGAAGAAGCCAAGCCTGGGATAGCCACACAGGTGATGCTTTGCTCAACATCATTCAAGGGCATCATTCGGTTAAACTATAATATGATGGTGTCCTCTGGAATCGTGCAGCATGTGGTCCAGGGCAAGAGCCGGCCTGGCTGAGAGGTGTCATATCATGTTAAGTAGTTGTCTTGACAGCATGTATAAGTTCAGTTAAAATTGTGCTAAGATTTCACCTTCCGGTTTGTCTTTTTTATGCTTCCTTTGTATGAGGTTTAGGAATTCTTTTTACTACCTCTACTTAAAAGGAAAAGCCAAGAACATGATAATTCTTGTCACTCCAGTATTCACTAGAATAGTTATGGAACAAAATGGGTTGCAGATTAGAATTATCTAGCCGAAAGAAATCTTTTTTTAATGTAATAGTTTTCAAACTTTTTAAGTCATTTTCTTCTCTCAAATTAAATTTTGCTAGATCAATATGCAAACCAGAAAGAAAGTAGATGTTCTTTGCTCTGAGTTCAGCCAGCCAGTCTTCCATCCCTCATCAAGACGCTAGCAATTTAGAGGCACAGTTTGAAAATTGCTACTTCGAGACCAACCTCCCCTTTTATAATTGAGGAAACAGAGATCCAGGGAATTTGAAGTACTTTGTGCAAGTTCATAGCAGCAGTTAGTGGCAGAATAGGAAATAGAAGTTCCTTAACTGCAACTCCACTGTTCTTTTAAGATAAAATTAATTCTATTTACATAGCAAAATGAGCATGAGGTCCAAGGGTCTCCCAAGGTGACATGTAGGATAGAGAGAGACTGTTTCTTTTTCATGATAAGACAAGACTTCATTGGAATTCAGTAATACATTGTTAAGTAATTCAGAATCAATGCTAAGTCTTTTATTTTATTCTGTCTTTCTTTCATTGTGATATTGAATTACCAGAAATGACAGCTCCCAGATCCTCTAACTTCTTGATGCTAGACAAGGGAGATGGTTAAAAAAATTTATCTCAGTGATAGCATTGGGTAGTCAGGCACTTTCTTGCTGTAGAAATCAAAGTTTAGTGTAATATCTCCTCCAGTTTAAAAAGACATAAGAAAACTAAAATGACTTTCCTCTTATCTTGTAGATTGTAAGGAGGGAGAACAATAATGTTTACATTCCTTGGCTAGTCTAACATGTTATATTTTAATTTGCAGATTAATTATTATTAAAACTATATACACACACATACACATAAAGGACTTAATTAAAATCATCAAACATATAGATATTGTAAATTATCCTCCTTATCAAGAAAGTTTAGTAACTACGACTTAATGGAAATGAATTTAGAGGGAAAAATAGTGTTTGCCTATATAGACCCCTGGTATTAGCAATCATTAAATCAAATATTGTGGTTAAACAATTGAAAAGAAGTTTGAATAATTTAAATAACTTCACAGTATATCATGACAAAACATTTACTAGAAAGAGTAATAGAAATACTTGCTTGTTAATAACAAATAAGTTGGCCAGGCACAATGGGTCATGCCTGTAATCCTAGCACTCTGGGAGGCCGAGGCAGGAGGATTGCTTGAGCTCAGGAGTTTGAAACCAGCCTGAGCAAAAGCGAGACCCCGTCTCTACTAAAAATAGAAAAAATTAGTCTGGTCTGGGGGTGCATGCCTGTAGTCCCAGCTACTCAGGAGGCTGAGGTAGGAGGATCCCTTGAGCCCAGGAGTTTGAGGTTGCTGTGAGCTAGGCTGATGCCACGGCACTCTAGCCTGGGTGACAGAGCAAGACCCTGTCTCAAAAAAAAAAAAAAAAATCCAAATACGTTAATAACTTTTGAGAGTCAAAAAATTTTTAGATATAGAGCAAAAATAACAAGATATGGCTTACAGATATAACACTAAATGTAACTTAAATCAATACTGACAAATTATGATCATAGACATCATGTAAAGACCGTAATAGTTTACCTAGGCCATTGCTTTGGTATTTATGGATATTCTTGATTATTAATAGCAGAGAAGTAGCTTCTTTCCCAAAAGAGTAGGAAATTGGAGACAATGCAGAAGTCTCTTTTTCTAGGTAAGCTTCATCTGGATTTCACCTCCCAAATCCGAATGTCTGCCTTAAAGAATAGTCTAGCAAGAAGATACAGATTAATTTTCTAAACAGACCACAATTCCCCAGCCTCTTCCAAAATTGGTAAGACTGTGTGCCATGATTTTCATATGATGTCACTGACTTCTCTTATCCAAGAAAGCAGACAAGACACAATAAAGAGGCTTGTAATGTCCTGGAGAAATACTTCATAATTTACAGATAGTATCCCAGATACAAACTACTGAGAAAAATTTATTGGAAATGTTTCTATTAATAATTTTAGGTAAGCCCTAAACAAGTCTTTAATTTCTAAGTCCTGCCATTTAAAATATCTCTCCATACACATGCAACATGTATGTACGGCACCCCTCCCCCCAAAAAAGCCACTGGTACAAAAGAACCAATATTAAATTAATGACTAGTTACCTGCTGAACAAAAATGAAAACATTTTGATTTAAATTATAAAGTTATCTATATTTTATATCTCCAATCATTTCAAAGTATTACAAATTGTTCTTATACTTCGAATTCATCTGTTCTTTTCTAAATAGAAAAACATTCACTAAGGCAGGCTATATGCTCTCCAGTGGAATTTATTTTATTACAAAGGATTTAAGGTTGAGCCATTCTCTAAAGTCATATGTGCTAAGTGCCAATCTTTATTTTAGAAAGCAAAGCTACGAGAATTGTTGCATGATGAATTCTGTTTAGCAGAGCAAGCAAGGGCTTTTGGGGCATAGACCTGAAATGCTGTCTCTGAAAAGGGAGCTCTGTCTTTGGGGGAAAATATGATGTCCAACCACTCTCTACCTGGCTGGTCTCCAAGTGCATGACAAATTGCGAAACTACAATATACAAAAGGAATATTTATGTGTCTTCCTCCTTCATCAGATACACAGTATTTTTTCTCCCATGTCACAAAAATTGTAACTGCAATTTACAAGTATATGCACAATCAAACTGCTATTGATTTAGCGATGCATTTCTTTGATGTCCCTTGCCTTAACCTCATTTATAAAGCTGTTTTGCATTATTTCAAACTGTCAATGATTTGTGACTCATGAATATTCAAATCTAATTTGCACTTACCTTTTTGGTATGCATGCTTACTTGCAATATGTCTCTACATTTGCCCTTTTGTTTTGTATTTATTTGTGGATTGTTTTATTGAAATAATACTCTTTTAAAAGCATAGTAAGTCTATTTAAAAAACAACTGGAGTGGTTGATGATTGACTCTTCTTGATCTCAGTGCACTATATATATTGCTGCTTAGCAAGTTTAGTCATTCTGCAAAGGTGTCTCTAGTATTAAAAAAAAGCCATGCTTTTGCTAGTTGATGTCAATTTCATTGGAATGAGTTTAGTTCTGCTGGGCTGTATGTCTCTAGGAAAGAGTCAACAATTTTTAAATGAACTTGAGCCTTACACAAAAAAGAAAAAAAGGATTACTTCTGGTGGAAAAACAAAAAGTTCAGGCAGAATTGAGCCCTTCATGTCAGTGTGGATCAACTTTTCCACTTACATTGTGGAATGCAAGAAATGAAACCTAATGCTCTCAAGCACTAAAACACCCTTTTAGATGTCTTTCAGATGATGATAGCTAAAGGAGACACCCAGGACTTTGTGGATTGCAGGCATGTCACTAGTGATTGAAGCTCCGAAACAGCAGATCAGGGAGCCACCTGCCTACAGAATGGGCAGAGTTTCTTCTTGCAAAACCTGTTCAGGGACAAATGGAAAGTGTTGTTATGAAAAAAAAATAGGGTAAAGAAGATCTCTTTTGTAATTGATTTCTGGATTCAACTGTGACTTCTAAGAAAATCTGAACAATTAAATGCCCTACCTTGCCCCCCAAAATTTTTTTGAAATATTTATGTTTTCTTGCCAGTAGCTAAAATAGTTAATGGCATTTGCAATGCAATAGCTATGTATTTCTTTAATTTGTATCATACTCAATTTCTAAACTACATTTTAAGCTATAAAGAAATCATTGGTCACTTATTGCTTTCCATTGCACAATACAGTCGTCCCCAAATTTACTAAGTGATTCTGCACAAAGAATAAGTATAGGTCTCAATTCATTCCATCTAGCCAACAACGCATTTATCTTTTTACAAACTTTTCATCGTCCCTCAATTGTACATATTCCCTCAAGTGATATGATCTCCTTCCAAAAGCTACTAAATTCTAACTAATCTTTTTGTAGTCTTTTTTTTTGAAAGTAAATATTTTTCATTTTGAACAAAAAAAAGTTTTGCTGTCATATTTTATTGTTTATGAGCGTTAAAGAAATGTCCTTTGTCTAAAGGAGTCCATAATATTTTCCCAACTTTATTGTTTCCTTTATGATAGTTGATATCATTATTATTCCCTCCATTTTGAAAACCAAACATCACAGATTTACTGGGCTCTGTAATATGCTACCCAAAGGTATCTATGAAGGAAACCCCTCCACAGGATGCTATTGTTGTACATATAATGAAATGGTTTATTACATCCTGATCTCTAACCCATGAATCAGAGAACTCCTCCGTGGGAGATAGAAAACTCCTAGGAACTAGGGTTCTAGCGTGATGTTCCTTGATTCTACTACCTTGCTTTGTAAATTAGAGCAAGTTGTCTAATTGCTAAAGACCTCAATATCCTCATCTGGGAAACAGGGACATCCCCAAAATAATAATAATGGTGCCTACATTAGATTGTTATGAGAATTAAATGAGATTATTCAAATGTAATGCTTAGCCTACTCACTGGAAGTTAGAAAATTCTCAATATGGAGCAACTATTCCAGTAGCCCAATTTTTGCCAGAAGTTGTACCGAGCCTCCAGTCAATTATATTTTAAAGTTAGCAGTGCCTCTCTTCTCAAAATCTATTCCGTATTTCCTCCACTTTGTATCAGTAATACAGTTAAAATATGTGCTCCCAACTCCAGGGTTGGGTCCTTTCTCTAATCAGTGATTGGTTCAGGACCCCTGGTTAAGAAGCCTTCCACAAGTTCATACAAATGAGATATGAAGGAAAGTTTGCTGGGGGCCTTCTCAATTTTTTTCCACACGTCTTCCCACAACAGTATCCAGAGGAAAAGAAACAGGCATTCTTTCTCTCAGTGTGGCTATGGGAAGCTAAGAGGCTCAGATCTACTGCAGCCCTCTGGCTACCAGCCTGAAGATAAAGCCAATACACACAAGAGGGCAGGGCCAAGAAAATTGAAGGGAAAGAGAAAATGGAACCTGCTGCACCTCTTTCCAATGGCATAGCTTTATTCTGTCATTGCTTAAGCCACTAAGAATTGGGTTTTCTGTTGCTTGCAGCCATGAACATTCTGATCAGGGAGGCAGCCTAAAGAGCAGCCCAGCATCGGAGTTTACACGAGCATATAAATATGTTGTAACCCCTCCTGCCTTTTCTAAGGCAATGGCCCAGCCACAACTTCACAAAGTGTCTGTCTTTCTGAAAATAGAAAAAAGATTCAGAGCAAATCCTCCAAGATTTCTCTAGTCTTCTAAATAGCCAACAGAACCCACAAAGTGCTCTTTTTGCTTTTGTGGAAATAGAACTCAAAGCAAGGGTGCCACCTCTGTCTGCTTCCGTAACCTCATTTCAGATCCACAGGTTGCAGAATTTTAGTGCTCAAAATGTACTCTGAATTGTACGTTCTTTGCCTTCTGAAAAATCACTTCCTAAAGTAGAATGGTACCACATACATCTAATCCAATGGCATGAAATCTAAGTTAAAATTTTACTTTATGATTTTATGTTCTTATTTCTAGCTGACCAATTTAATCTGATACACGTAACCTAAAAAATAAGTTGTCCTTCGGCTTCAATTTTCATCTATATAGGAAGGATAAATCCAGTTTGCTTTGTCTGTTAGGAACCTGGATAATGGGCTTTATGATCAAAATAAGCAATTCCAAATTAACAATCTACCAATGCACTTTTTGTGGTCCCAAATCTGTTCAGTCTCTCTCTATCCCCCTTCCCACCTCATCCGCCCCAAGCTATCCATAATTAAATCTTATCAGGAGCTCTCAGGATTGTAGTTCCGGTACTCCTTTTAACAGGCAGGTAATTCTCTATTGCCCTAAAATATATAGACCCATAGATCTGGAGACATCTTTAGATATTATCTAAAGAACCAGCCACAGATAATGTCAGAGACATACCTAGGTTCACACTGCTGGAAGCAAGTCATCTGACTCCTTGGCCATCATCACTGTCTCTACACCCCTCTGCCTCTTAGGAAAAGTGGATCTCAAAAGATGTATAGGTGAATACACTACAAAATTTAATCTGTGGGGTGGCTCTTTGTTGCTTAATTTACTTCATTGAGAATCTAACTATATCATATTTTAGCTTTATGGTTATTTTTAAAACCTACTTTATGCATTTTAAGGTATAGAAAGTCAAATTACTGCTTGTCTTGCTGTAGATTTCTTTACAGCATGTAAGAATATGTCCTTCCTGGTGTTTCTGAAAACTGGAATAGAGGTAGTATAGATAATGTGCTTTTAAATGTAGTTTTCTTATTGGTCCTCCTATGCTAGGACTTGACCAACTGGCCTTAGTGGCCATTGTGACTGGTATTCTGCTTATCACATGGAGTGCATTTATAGCCCACTGAAGGAGAAGCTCCTCCATCCATCCATTAGTCCAAGAAGTAGCAACCCTAGAAACCAACACCTTGGCTAATTATAAACATATGGGGTTTTTATAGAAGATTTTCAAAAATATAGATTAGAACCACATCAGTAAATTAATTTAGTTTCTTACCTTAATTTATTGTGGTACCTTTAAATTTTTTTTAATATCTCTTAATTTCAAAATACTAAGGGCATACAAATGCTTTTGGTTACATGGATCACTTTTGCAATGCTTGAGTCATGGCTATAAGTGTGCTCATCACCCAAATAGTGTTCATTGTACTATTAGGTCGGTTTTTGCCCATCCCCTCCTCTCCTCACTCCTGGCTTGATTTCCACTGAGTTTTACTTCCCTCTATGCACACGCATGCTCATTGGTTAGTTCTAATTTAATAGTGAGTATATGTGGTGTTTGTTTTTTCATTATTTAGATACTTTGCTTAGGATAATGGTCTCTAGTTCCATCCAAATTGTTGCAAAAGGCATCAATTCATCCTTTTTTATGGCTAAGTAGTACTCCATGGTATATATATATATCACATTTTGTTAATCCACTTATGAATTAATTGATGGGCACTTGGGTTGATTCCACAACTTTGCAATTGTGGATTGTGCTGCAATAAACATCCAAGTGCAGGTGTCTTTTTGATAAAATGACTGCTTTTCCTTTGGGTAGATACCCAGTAGTGGGATTGCTGGATCGAATGGTAGGTCTACTTTTAGAAAATTATTTTCTAATGTCTTTATTTTTCTATATTTAAGGTGAGAATAATTATATTGGTCATATATTTCCAAATATTGCTACGAGTATTAACAAGACCATGTATTTCAAATGCCATAAAACATATACCTTTCATGAATATTTTATTGATCTTACACACATATGTGAATTCCATAAATCCTAGTGACAAAATAATCAGACATACACACAGTAAAAACCAACAAGTATTTAGAAATCAAGTGATTCAAACTAAAAATTCTGACCTCCCCACACTGAATGAGTATCTCTAGTTTAAAAATTTTTGTTTAATTCAAAGTTGAAATAGGACTCTTAAAGAGACTTTGTTGGACTCCTTTATCAGAAATATTTCAAAATCAGCTGCAAATCAATCACAAGTGAAACAATATGTAGAATCACTGAAATTATTGACAAACAGGAAAAGAATGAATGAGGTTGTATTCAAGCAGCCTTTCCATGATGTCTTCTCTCTTCTACCGATTCATTAGGGCCATTTGAGCATTTAATTTAGGAAATATTAAAAAAAGCACAACAGAACCTTATTAGCATAAAATATTAGTAGTAAAAAAATGTGCATACAGATATAACAGACATAAAAATATAGTGTGAGAAGACTAATATACATCATTATGCAATAAGTTTGAAAACTGGAATGAAATGGATAAAATCATATAAAACCACTTACTGAACAAACCTGACTCAAAAGGAAATAGTAGACCTGAATTGTTGTATAAAAATAATTATAGAAATTGGATCAGTAATTAAGAATCTTTCTTTAAAAGAAGGGCAATATTATTTTAGAAATAAGCTTCGCCCAATTTTTAAGAGACAGATAATTTCAATCATATGCTAACTTATCTAGAGAATAAAAATGGGGGAATACACTCACTAATTCTAATTCATTATATGAGACTAATATAACCTTGTTACCAAGATTAGGCAAAGATGATAAAAAAATAATTCCAGAAAAAAAAAGAGAAAAGAATAAAGGGAAATGACTGGCCATTCTCTCATATTAATAAAAATTCAAAAGTCTTAGCAAATATTATTAACTTTAAACTATCTGTATACAATAAAGATAGTGTTATGATCAACTTTGATGTAGCCAGAATCACAAAAGTGTTTCATATTAGACAGACTATAAATGAAATTACTCACAGTAACAGAGTAAAGGGGGAAACATCATTGTATTACACATAGAAAAATCATTTAACAAAACTTAACACTAATTTTAAAAAAACTCTTGGTGAACTAGGCATAGGGGAAAAAATCAACTCCCTTAATCTGATGCAGATTGTTATCAATTAACTGCAGCAAATAACATTCTTAATGGAGAAATGCTAGAAACATTCATTTCAAATTAAGAATGAAATAATTATGCCAACTACTTAAGAATGCTTCTGTTCAACACTGTCTTGGAGATCTGGTCCCAGATAAGAAAAGGAAGGAAAGAAGGAAGGAAGGAAGGAAGGAAGGAAGGAAGGAAGGAAGGAAGCACAGAGAGAGAGAGAAGAAAAGTGGAAGGAAGGGAAGAAAGGGAAAAGAAAAGGAAAGAAAGAAATTAAAGTCATGCGATTGGAAAGAAAAAACTAAAACTGTCATTTTCTGTGTAGACTATATTATTATCTACATTGAAAGCCAAAAGAATTTATAGATAAATCGATATATGAGAGAGACAGGCTGAAGATCGCTGGGGAAGCAATGGTGTTGGGATGTTAGTTATCCATACAGAGAAAACGAAAGTGGATTCTTATCTCACTTCTACATGCAAAAATCATTCCCTGTCGGTAAAGAACTAAGAATAAAAAGAAAAGACAGTCAAATTTGTTAAACAGTTTTACAGAAAACCATCGTTATAACTTCAGAATACAAAAGAATCTTTTAGACAAGACACAAAGAGCATAAGCCATAAAAGAAAATATTGACAAATTAAGCTACAGTAAAATTTAAACTTCTGTTCATCAAAAGATATTTCAAATAAAATAAAAAACAAGCCACAAATTGGAAGAAGATATTTGCAATATGGAACTCAGTATAAAAATGGGAGAAACGGATATTTCAAAAAAGGAGGAAATATAAATAAAGGAAAAGAATATAAGATGTTTAGCCCAATTAGTAATTCAGAAAATCCATGTTAGAAACCACAGTGAAATACCTTTTTACATTTACAACATTGGCAAAAAAAAAAAAAAAAGAAGAAGAAGAAGAAAAAGACAATGATTACCAAGTGTTAAGAAAGGTGGCTGTGAATAGGATGTCTTATATACTACTAGCAGGAGTGTAAATTAGTGCAACCACTCTGAAAGTATTTCTTATTGCTTTGGAAGGTTGAACATTTGAATACTAAAAAAAATCAGATAATGTACTTTTAGGTTTATTCTCTAAATCAAGAAAAATCCTTGCACGTGAACATCAAGAAACACATACCACAATGCTTGAGGTAGAATTCTTTATCATAACAACAACAAAAAAAAATTTGCAACAGCCCAAAGAAGAAAAGATAAATAAATTGTGTTATAGTTACACAATGGAAGAAGATTAAGCATAAATAAAAAAAGAATGAACTACAGACACACACAAAAATGAAAAAAGGAATCCAGAAAAATTATCTTAATTTTGATACTATTTTTCAAAGAAAAAAAGCAAAAGCAAAAAATATATTGTTCAGGAATGTACATACAAACAATAAAAACATAGGTGAATATAAAGAGAGAGAGGTTACTATATTAACATAATAATATATGTAATATTTTATTATATATAATTTATATTAATATATATAGTTTAGGAATAGACACATAGAAAAACTATTGAAGATAGCAATTATTCATGGGAAAGAAGCCAAAGAATGAAAAGGAAGGAACACATGGGTATGTGCGATGTTGCCTTACTTAAATTGAGTGGCTAGTTTACAAATGTTTCTATTATTATCAAACTTTGTAACATATAAGCATATTACATATACTTTTGTATGGAACAAATATTTTACTAAAAATAAAAATAAAAAAAATAATAAGCAATCATTCTTAAAAGCAGAGTAATGTTATAACTGAGATAATGGGAAATAACAGGTGAAAAGAAAGAATAGAAAAAGCTCATACCAGAAGTTTTTGTTTTCACAGAGCAAGAAGTGAAGTCATCTGAGAACAAAAAAGATGAGAGTAGTTAGGGGCTTCTGAGTGGTTTGTAGAGAAAGGAAGAAAGGAGGAAAGGAGATGAAAAGAAAGGGTAGAGAAAAGGACAGTGGGAGAGGCAGGGGGAAGAGCATGAATTATTGTCAAAGGAATGAGGCTCCAAAGAAAATAGAGAGCTCCAGGAGGACAACTGAATTTAGAGCATAAAGTGTGAGCTATATATACTCAAGACGTCTTCCCTCAAAAATTGACTGTTCAGCCAGAAGAACGGAAAACAATTGATGATTAAGACGGAGATTGTCATAGAGGTCATGACAAAAGTTTGAAAGTTAGAGAGGCTTTGGGATGTTCACTTAAATAGGTTCATACCCTCCAGCCTATTTTCAGAAATCCATTCTAAGGAAATAATCCTGAGTTCCAAAAAATCTTCATACTTGATGCTCATTACGGAATTATATACAAAAATGAAAAAATATATAAACAAACTTAGTGTCTAATAACAGTGGAATGGAAAAGTGAACTATTTAATTTAGTTGATGACATCTATTTAAATTGATGATCATAAGGAATTTGAATACTTGAGTAGAATGCAAATTTTATAGAAAATATCATTACAACTACGTAAAAGGAACTATGCATTGAAAAAATGCACAGAAATACACTAAAATATTGGAAGCCATTGTGTTTGAATACTTTGCCTATGGGTCATTTTTTCCTTTTATCTACTTTTTCGCATTGCCATATTGTCTTTAATAAGTACATACTACTTTTAAAACAGGAGAAAATTAGAAGATACATTTCTTAATGCTTTAAACTGGGTGGAAGAGCAAATAAACCAGGATGTGATTAAAGGATTGGCAGAAAATGATTGGGAAACCAGAAGACACAATGAGGGTCACCATGAAAACAGAATAGTTTGTATTAATAGAGGGTAAGGATATGGTGGGTTCAAAAAAACTCTGAATTCCTATATTTGAGATGTTGGAAGTAATTTTAAGTTCTAAGTTGTAGCCATAAATGTGCATAGCTAAAACTGAAATGTATGCAGACATACACGTAATTAATGTGAGTAGGAATGGATTTTGAGATGTGAGGTGGACAAAAAAAAAACAGTGAACCAAATGGGGATGATCGGGTGAATGGACAAAAGCAACTTAAATAAGAATTAGCCAGGGTTATATAACTTTATGGTTCGGACTTCAACTAAGTGACACAAATATTTAGTAGCATTTCCGTGATAAAGTAAATTATACTTAGGCATCAATTACAATTGAGATGGAAATGACCAATTTTGTGATGAATATATGAAAATAACCTGCTTAAGTTGTGTTGTATTTACCAGCATGTCCAATTGTATATGAACGCATCCTGGGTTCTCAAATAAATGGCCCTACTTTATGTTTGCTCTCCATGCATAGATTCCAACTTAGTTTTCAAACTATACGTTTATATCTCAAATAAGCCTGGCCCAACCCATTATTATATAAATAAGGCCTAATTAGTAAAGGACATTAATGCAATCTTCTTTGAAGATGGCATTTTCCAAGGAGTCTTTTCCTGTCATTAAATAAATTCTACTTCTCCTATCATACTAGTCACCAAGGGAAATATTTAAATTTTTCTCAGTTTCCACATATACCTCAGCCAACCTCCTACAGTAAAGTGTAATACAAATTTACATATGCTTTTTTGGTTTTATTACTAATACTTATATTATTAAAAGCTGAATCTGAGTAAATTGATATCATCAATAATTTAGAAGAATCTGGAAGCCTAAAATGTAATTGTATTGAGACACACTGCTCTTGCTAAGACTCAGTTCTGACCCAAGAAAGCCTCTTCTACTCTCAATGCCCCTCGTCCACTCAAAGTCTTCGAAGCTCCCATAGTAACCTATGTATGTTTCTACCTTTGTTCATACCAAAATCTGTTTATATGCCTACCTCTATTTTCCTGTATAAACCCATTGAAGCCAAGAATATATTTAATGAATCTTTATATGTCAGCACCCATAAGAGCTCCTAGAGAATATTGCAAGCTCAATAAATATTTGCTTGAATGATCGAATGGAATTAATGACTAAATAATTTCCATCTTGTTATCAGTGTTACCAAATTGCAGAATGTCTGTGGGGCAAGACTTGGGTGTTCTGGTTCCTTATAAATTCATAGCACAGCAGTATATTCTGAAGAATTATAAAGTTCATACTTAATCTACACTGCTAATCCAAAAATCAGCCTTTATTTGAAAATTGTTTTTGGCATACCCTATATGTCTCAAAACATTATTATACCTCATGGTAAAACTTCTAATTATGTGTTCATAAATTTGTTTTGAACCTGTCAAGCATACATTGTTCCCCTTTTGCATACCCATTTTATTCTTAGTGAAATCACTGGATCCTGTATTGTAAGACTATGCTTTATTTCAGCAATAATTTAGCAAGACAAATCCAGTGGTACATGGAAAGATGCTTATTACCTCCTACCCCTCAGCCTCTAGCTCATCTAACCTTTTTTCCAGCATCTATGAAAAAAGGATCTCCCTCCTGTCCCATCTGTCTTTCTCAACAAAATGCTGTGGGAAGAGCAGTGAACTTCAAGCTCGCAGTCCAGGGATTTGGTCCCAGGGTTGTTACTACCTTGAGTCAATGAGACTTTGAATGCATATCCTAACTGCTCTGGGTCTCCACTCCCTCCTGTATAAAATGAGGGTGTTGTACCAGAGGATAACTGTAAACATAACTAAAAGCTCTATTTATTAAGCTCTTACTATATGAAGGAACTGTGCAATGTGCTTTACTTGCATTATCTCATTTAATTTTAATCCTCCAAATGCGTTTATAAGGTGTATCAGTCAAGGTCCAGCAGGAAACAGATGGTACGTATCAAATTGGGTAATTTGAGGAGAGCTTAATAAAGGAACCATATTAAAAAGGTGTGAGTAGGGTGTTAGGAAACCACAAGGGACAGTGCAGTGCCCCAAGGCTAGTACTGGAGAGGAACACCGTTCTGACCTCAGAAAGGGTACTCTGGGAAGAGAGCTGCTTGAGCTGTGGCTGGGAGGCAGCCAGCCTGCAGGGACCCTGGGAATCAGCACCCAGATCTCACTGTACCCATTCTGGGCAAACCTAATAGAAAACAAGGGCCATTCTAAAACTATCCAAAACCTGCCACCAGAGGCACACAGCAGGATAGAGAAAGTAAAGAAGAGTGGATCTGAAGGGGTCAGCAGAAGATATCCAGGAATATCAACTATTGTTACGCTGATTTTATGCATGAGTTTAATGAGGTTTAAATAAGTTAGGTAACTTACTGAAGAGTACACAATTAGCACGGGACACACTTAGTATTCAGCCCCTTCCTGTAGGACTCCAGAGCCTGGCCTCTTAACTGTTCTACAGCCCCTAGAGTAGTCCCATTTTGTCCTTCTAAGGTTAGAAACAGCCTCCCAAACGATCTGATTCAACTCTCTCCCTTAGAGAGGTTTGAGTGTGACGTCTTTTTTTTTTTTTTGTATGTGTGAGACAAGGTCTTGCTGTCGCCCGACTAGAGTACAGTGGTGTGACCACAGCTCACTACAACATCTATCTCCTAAGAGATATCCTATCTCTAAGAGATCTCCTATCTCCTGGCTCAGACACCCAAGTACCTAGGACTACAGATGCATGCCACCATGCCTGGATAACTTTTTTAGTTTATGTAGAGACAGGATCTTGCTTTGTTGCCCAGGTTGATCTCAAACTCCTGGGCTCAAGGGATCTCTTCACTTAGGATATGAGCCTTGCAGAGACCTCACTCACCTTTGAAAAGCTAGCGGTCCGTGTGCTCATTCTTTGTGTTCCAGTACTATGGCTTGTATCCTGATATGTAATTTTGATTTACAACCCTGAATGAGTTGCTGGTAGGGACAAAGTGGTTAGACAGTCAAAGGGAGAGAACAGCATTTTTTACTATTAAAAATTTTTGTTTTTTCTGACGTGATCTTCTAATTAAGCAAAATTAAATAATTTTTGTTTTGCAAAGGGTTGTCTGGTGGATAGCTTTGCTTGGGGTCAGGGGTGGGGAGTAGGGAGGGAAGTAAACCAATGATTGGATTTTCCAGTTTCACGTGCTGGGATTAGAAGACAGACCAAGACTGTGTTAAATGTGTCCCAGCAGACTGTGGAAGAAGTGAGCAGAATGCAAGATGTTTATATCAAGTGAAACTAAAAACTAGTATTAAACATATTCTACAATATCCCTGTGAGGTCCTCAAGATAAGAAAAGGAAAGGAAATTCTCACAGAATGAGTAGTCAGAGGTTGTTAATTACTCCTCATGCGAGAATTAAATTTGCTGAAGAGGGAAGACTGAAGTAATTATCTGAGGTCAAGGGGCCTATCCCCAATCTGTCTGCTCTTCTGTCAAATAGAGATAAAAGCCCCACTCAGGACTCTTAGTAATGGGAAACTCTTCCTGTACAAGCACTTCCTGACCTACAAACAGGTTGTGGTCCAAGAAAGCCTGTAACTCAGTTGTTGGAAATATGAAACAAATCTAAAAGTCAGAGTGTTATAAACTGTGACTCAGGGCTAGACCAACCTTCGACACCCATTTAAATCTGGAATCTAACTCAGAAAGGGTTGGAAAGGACTTCCGGGTATTAAACAAGAAGGAAGTAACAATACTGAGAAGTCAGCCCTCCTATCCCAGGTCAGGTCCTGAACCTGACATGTTCTCACTGCCCCTTGGTGGCTACAACTTCAACACCTCAAGCCCAAGGCAAGAATGCGACCTGGAGGTTTGGGGCAGGCTGGACTGATGGCAAGTCAGCCATCTCTGTTACTAACAGGACTTAGGAGGCTGTTGTGGTGAACAGTCAGTGTTCTGACCCAGATATGCCTCATCTTGAACTCAAATGCCTTTTTTGTTTGTTTTTTTTTTTTACATCAGAATGGGGGATAAAAGGTGGAGAAGTTACATTTTTGTTTCGATTGTTAGAAAAACGTCCCAATTTTAGTAGAATGTCTGTCCAGGAGTAATGAGGTACTCTGAGTTAAGAAAAAGAGCAATTTGATGACCTTTTCAAAGATTGTCACCATAGGCAAGGCAGGCCTGAGAGAACGTTCTCAGGAAAGTTCAGTTTGGGGTTCAGTTTTAACTGGTCTCTAACAATATTGAGAGATTGACTCTTCATAAGAAATCTTCAAAAACCTGGGAACAAAACATCCTTTTTGAAAACTGGTTTTCCTGCCATTGAACCCTAGCTAAGCAGGGCTTTTCAGATTGCTTGGTAGTCATCAGCAGCTTCATCATGTCTTGGTAGAGGGTGAAAATGGGATCAGTGTGGAATAAAGGGGAAAATCTCCAGTGACCAGTGGTGAACCCATCCTTAAGAGAACCTTCTCTTCAAACAGGCCCTGTATATTGAAAAGTCAGCTTCTGCTTTATGAGATTAGTACAAGGAAGGGGCTCATATTTAGGCCCTCCAAATTTAAAGAACAGTGAACTTATCCCAAATTACCTTTCAAATGAGCTTTGGTTTAGTAATTTGCCCAGTAATTTCCCCAGACTGAGGAAGGGTTGAGGAACTTAAATACGAGGAAAATGGTATCTGAACAACCTATCTTTTAGGATGTGCTGGTATTGTGGGGGAAAGTGGAGGAGGAGGAAAGTAGGAGAAGAGGAAGAAGAGAGGGAGAGAGGAAGAAAAGGGAGAGAGACAGAGACGGGCAACACTAGTTGCCTTCATTTCCCGCAGGAATCCGCCCACTGTGAGCTGCTGTTGTTGCTTTGTTTATGCAAAGTTAGCCAGGTTGAAACAGAGGCAAAGAGCTGAGATCCACGCTAAAGAAGGCATATGCAAAAAACAGTTTTTTAAATTAAATGAAACTAACACGCGCGCGCACACACACACACACACACAAACACCACACACACACACACACACACACACTCCACTGGGTCAGGGCAATCCCTGCCTGCAGACTTTGCAATGAAAACACGCCGAGGAGGGGCTGGTGGGAGGCCGCAGCAGCAGCGGGGAGCGTTGTCGGTGACCGAAGGAGCTCTGGTGAATATCAGGTTCGGATTAGTGACAACTCAGAAGTCACGGCGGCGGTTGGGGGATGGAAGTTTGCCAAGGTCTCCGAACTCGACGGAAGAGAGAGCAGCTTCCCCTGGCGCCGGGCGGAGCTGGGCGTACCCAGAGAGACCTCTGTCCCCGCCGGAGCGAGCCAGGAGCGCTAGCACCCCGCCCAGAGACTGAGTTTGTCAGCGATCATAAAATGGGAATTGATTATTCCAGCCACCATTGATTAGGGAAGAATGCTTACTGCAGCAGCGGGGAAAAGGTTAAGAGGAAATTGACCTTCTTCCTGGGTGACATAAAGTCATTAGGTAAATGAGATATTCACACAGGAGTTTTAAAAGGTCATGCTCAGTTTTTATTTGTAGCCTGAAGAGTCAACCTGGATTTCGGGTTTAGGGCAGGGACCGCGCTCTTCTGGACAAGTGGGCCGACAGGAGGGGAACTCTCTTGCTGCGCTGGGCAGGGCACGGGTGGGAGGTGGGTTATTGTCTTGGGAGGATGGCACTAGAGTCGGAGGCAGTCTCGGGACCCTGAGCTTTGTACCTCCTGCGGGACCCGGGTGTGCGTCTCTGTGTGCGAGTGTGTGCGTGAGGGTGTCCCTCTGGGGCTCTGCACTTCGCACCGCAGTCTCCTCGGTCTCAGCCAGCCGTCAGCAAAGTGATACCAGGCAAAGGCGGACCATTAAAAACACTTACCCTACCAGAGCCGGCCATGTCTCACACAGAGCGAAAGTGTTTTGTTTTGTTTTGTTTTTTTTTAAAGGAGAGAGTGAGAGATATATTTATGCACATATTTATCCCTCTAATTATAGGAATTAATCCTCTTACTTATGACTAAAAGGTAACGTCGAAGGACGTCCCTTTGATGTGGTAAAGCACCATTTGTGACTCACATGCAGACTGATTAAGGAATAATTGTTGTTAAACGCTTTACAAGAGGAGAGTGTTTAATTGAGGGGCATTCGTAATTTTACGGCTTAGTACAAAATTAAACGTAATTAAAAACTCAGAAATTCCAACTGATTTTCCAATTATTTTTATTGTCTGAGCTAATTGTTACACAAGGGTATCACTTCTCCCCAAAGGCATCAAAAAAAAAAAAAAATGGCAACCATACCTTTTCCAAATATCCGCAGAGAGGGGATTCGGAGCTTTTTCCAGGTACGAGCCTGGTAAAGGACCTTCCTTCCTCACACCCTCTCTCTCCGTCCCCCGCAATGCACCCCTCCTTCCCCCACGGTAATTAAGCGGTTCAGCCACTCTCCCCTCTCTCCGAGTTCCTGCAACACCTTGGGATGTGAGAAAGTGATGGCAGTTCTCTTCTGCAGATCATTACAGCAAAACTGGAAGTATCTGTAGAAGGCTGATGAATTTCTTGAAGTAACACTTGTCATACATGGCGGCAAGATTAAAAAAAATCTAAGTAAACACAGCTCTCTGGGGGCGATCCCTCGATGCTTCCGCCTTCGAGTGTGTGGCAGGAGGGAGGTAACACGCAAACACCGACTGAAAGTTGTTTATAAACGCGCTCACGAAGGCGTACAGATGCACGCTGGAAACTTTCTTTTGCCTTGCACTTTTATTTATTTATTTATTTATTATGGCAAGGATGAGTATAATAAAGCTTCTCACATTCTGAACTTTTTTCTAAAGCTGGGATTGACAGCATAAAGCTAAGCTATCTTTGTATGTGTAGCCTCTTTTGATGTCCAAATAGACTTATTTAAATACATTAAAAGGTTAGGAAAAGTGTTTGAGTGTTTTGCAAATGGAAACACATCTTTACAGCTAGTCCAGAAGTGGCCCTGTCTTTCCTATCAGACCGGAAGGGAATCCTGGTGAAAAAAAAAATATAAACAACATACAATTAGGCAGAATATGAATTTGTAAATTTCAATTAATCAACTGAGATTATACAGCAATAGAATGTTTGTGTTTCAATAAATCTTTAATTTCTCTGCGATTTTTAGGATACAGTCTTCAGCAGATTCAAGCTTTCTATCTGCCTTTCCCATCCACACCCCATAAAATAAACGACTGCCTCTGATCTGACGTGCCAGGTGAAAATGGGTAGAATTAAAACTGTCAATTTTGCTTCCAACTTGTGTCTTTCGATTGAGTTCGAAAGCTTTTAAAGGTAAAACGTGACGATCATTTATATGTATTATTTCTTTCTCTACCATTGAGGCTTTTAAGTACAAAGAAAAAGTATTTATATTTCCAAATTCATTTTCCCTAGAAGACTTCAGTCTGCCAGGTAATTTGATGATTGACCCTGACGGTATGAGAACGTCTGCCTGCTGGAGCCTGGTTTACTCCAGTCGGGCCAAATACGGTGAAGTCCGGCTTTTCCGTTTTTCTCTCCAAATGGTATATTTGGAGGTGAGATGTGGGTATATAAATTTGAAGCTTTCCAAGTGCTTCAATGCTATTTCAGAAAAGAGGTTAGGGTAGGCAGAGTTGAGGAGAAAGGCAGAAGGATCTCTTTGAAAGTTAGGAATGGTGAAAATGACATGTAATCCGATGTGGAAAATTGACTAGAAGAGGCAGTGCACACTTTAGCTTAGGCAAAGATTGCTGAATCCTTTGAAGAAACTGACACGGATTTTCCAGAGATAGGGTGGGGGTGGGGGAATCCTAGGGTGGGCATTTTATGTAAATGAGCATATTTGAAATGTAGTACAAATCCGGTATAGTAAAACTGACAGTTCTGACAGTATTGACAACATAAATATATGTTTGAACACTGCACTTTCAGACACTTAACCGATGAAGCAATAAAAAAAATTCGACTACAATATTTCAAATAATCGACATTGATGTTTTGATACATCATTTTTATACTCCAAATCGATCTATCACTCTGGGGCTGGTCAATTTTAAGTAAAAATGGGCTGCAATTATTTGCACCTTGGCTAATGATGACCTAATAACAGTCCTCAATTAATTACACCCGAACTGTGCTTTCTTCCTCCAGCGATGGAGGTGGGGGGCAATTCTTGGAGAACAGAACCTATGATTGTGTCACCCTCCCCTCTCCTTTCTATTCTATTTTGCCATGAGGGGGTCTTTGTCTGGTTGATCACAGATATCACAGGCTGAGGTCCTCTCACCTGAACTAGCCATTTACTGGGTGTGTATTAGGGATACAGTCCTCACTTTTACTTTGCAAAGTCAAAACTACATTTTAGAAAACACAATCATAACTCTCCCTCAGACCCCATATCCTTTCCTCTGTTTCAAGGATTAGACGGAAGAGATTTGCTCAAAGGGAATATTGGCAATTTCTCTCAGGCTCAGAGTGTGGTGAGACAGAGAAAGAAAGAGAATGAGAAATTTAAGAAACTATGGATACAGCCAGTGCCAATCCAAAACACCAAGTCTGAGTTGAACCTCTCCCTCTGTCCCTAGCCCCTCTGACCTCCCCAGACACCGCTGAGTGTTTACAGGCTAGCTACTGTTAAACACACACACACACACACACACACACACACACACACACACACAGCCGATGACCGACAAATTGCGGGAAAGGAGGTAGGATGCTGGGGAGTACTGCATCCCCACGCGTGCTTCCTGCCGCAGACTCTTAACTGTTGGCTTTCTCTTTTGCCCTGTGTTTTTTCCAGTTCTTTCCCATTCCTCTCCACATTTGGTGTGGTGGAGAGGAGGGAGGTGCAGGGGATAACGTAGGTTAATTGAAGGGAGGAAAAAAAAAATCCTGGTCAGGCCTAGGATGCAAACTCGAGCCGTGCATTGTGAGGTACGGATCGGGCAGGAGGCCGTGGAAGAGCGCTCTCGCCCCTACTCTCTCGAAGGCTGGGCGCCGCGCCGTTCGCACCCCTGTGAAACCCTCACCCTTCCTCAAATCCGCACTGAGACTAAAACTTAGCTGGGCTCCACTAGCCCGGGATTCCAGTGTCTGCTTTCTTTCCTCCCAACTTCACAAATGCAGTTTTAAGCCCCTCCAAACCACCGCCAGCTGAGTCGCTGGGACTTGAGCAACACCTTAGGCAACATTAAGATGCTAATCAAAGGCAGTGGATGTGTGCGCCCTAAGGTGGGTAAGGGGGTGGGGGCTAGAACTCCGTCGCCGGAGCATCCGCTGGTTGCGAGGGTTATCAGCCTCTGGCCGGGTCTTTCCAAGCCGTCTGCCCTGGAAGTGGAGGTAGAAACTAGAAAAATGGGCTGCAGGGGTAAAGAAAAGGGGGAAACAGAATCGAGATAGCGGAAGAGACACGAGAAAGAGGAGCGAGGAAGAAAGAATGGAAGGAAGAGAGCGCGGGAAGGAGGAAGAGACAGCAAGAACGAGCGCTCGTCGCGTTTGGAGTCCCGCCAGATAGCGCTAGAGGGCTATTTATTGAAATCCTTTCTTTTCTGCGAGATGGTGAAGCAGCTAAAATTGGGAGAAATAAGAAATGAGAGGGCAAAAGGAAAGAAAGTACAATGATTCCACTGTATCTGATTTTAAAAATAAATTGTGGGGTGTTTTATTGTTATTAATGTCGGGGGGGGGATGTATGGTGGAAAGCCTAATTGGGAAAAGGACCAAACAACAACAGCAATAAAGTAAACAAACAAACAAATCCCCTTCTCTCCGTTGATCCCCGCAGGAAGGGAATGAACAAAGTTAACAGGTAAGGAAGTAAGTGGAATTTTTTGTAGTCCAACTTTCAGAGCTGCTGGTTACACTGCTGGGAAGGTCAAGAACAGTTCACAAGGATGAGCGGAGGTTTATGGAGAAGAGATGTTTTTAAAGTAATAGATGGCTGCAAGGGGTGGGGAAGGAGAGACAAACACATTATTGGAAATGCCAAATAAAATATATATCAAAAATTCCAACTGTCAGCCAGCAGGTCTGAGCAGAAGACAGCCCCTCCGCCTTTGTCCCAGAGATGTTGGGCTCAGGGCTGTTTCTGCAGGGCCACAATCAAACTAAACTCCTTGAATAACAATTTAGAAATACTCTGGGAAGCTTGGAGACAAGAGCTAGACTACAAAAATTCACTGTGTCATTCAGAAGCCAGAGAAAAGTGCTAGGGATGGAAAAAGAAGACCTGAGGACTGAGGTGGAGTCCAGAGAGAAAGGGAAAGAGAATAAAACATTTTTCGATCCCTTTTACTTGCTCAGTTTAGTAATGCAAGAAAGAAAACTTTTTTCAAATGATACTTTTTAAAAGTATTGATTTGGTTTTATCCTAAAATCCCTGGCATTTCACACACGTAGCTTCTTATTTGAAAACTGCACTTTCCTTTTACCTAAAGGAATTTTTAAAATCAAGGTAATAAGTTATCTCTTTCTTCCAAACCAATAAATAGAACCTCCTCAAATAAACATTAACCTTGAAGAGTTTTTAAAAATTTACTTAATCCAAAATATTCCAAATCAAAACATTAACTAAATTTACAAACAAGATTAAGGTTGGATTTATTTGCTCCTCCAGCAAGGCATCAATTGTTCTAACTGTTGTAAGAAAACAAAAAGGATTTAAACCCAATGATTTTAATACACAGATTAACACTTCGGACCTCACAGTTCTGAGGAATTTGGTATTATCCGTGCTAGGGATCTATAACTTTCTAGAAAAAAAAGAAAAAGAAAAAGAAACAGCCACACAAACTCCTTACGGAGTGTGGGCAAATTCACCTAAAATAGAGTCTGGGTTCATAAATGCTCATTTCAAATTAAATACTCTCTATAAAGCCAATGACCTTCAAATTAAGGAACTATAGCAGGATCCAATTATTCCTTTTAAATCTTAAATGTTACCTATAATAGCTTTCCACGTTGGGTCAGAAAAGAAAAGGAAGAATAGAAAAGAAGCAGTTTTCAGAAGTCTTAGGGATGCTTCAATAAGAAAGAGGTGATTAAAAACAGACTCTCAAATTTGAGAGGCCCAATTCCTCCTCCCATTCATCCTCACCCGCTTGGTCCCCTCCCTTTCACCTCTTTTTTATGCAGTGCCCCCACCCCCACTCCAGAGCTAAGTAGCTGATTTGGGATTCTGAAGAAATAGGTTTCACCGTCCATATTTGTTCTGGAGCACTTGTAAAATGCGATTTGTAGAGGGTCTTTAGCCTTCTGATTGTCTTTGAATTGTTTTTACTGAAACAGATCTTTTGCAGTTAATGAGTCCCCACGCAGCTGGACAGCTCCTCTCGGACACTGAGAACTCTAACCCTAAAATGACCCCAATTTGACACCGCAAGATGAAATTTTACCGCCTGTTAAAACCATTTCCAGCCTGGGCAGAAGAAACTGACTGTTGACGGAGGTGTGTGCCGACTCCTGC
>RJWJ010013408.1:0-39916 GCA_004363605.1 Indri indri | reverse complement strand
GCTCACAGCAACCTCAAACTCCTGGGCTCAGGCAATCCTACTGTCTCAGTCTCCCGAGTAGCTGGGACTACAGGCATGCACAACCATGCCCGGCTAATTTATATATTTTTAGCTGTCCAATTAATTTCTTTCTATTTTTGGTAGAGACAGGGTCTCGCTCTTGCTCAGGCTGGTCTCGAACTCCTGAGCTCAGAACGATCCACCCGTCTCGGCCTCCCAGAGTGCTAGGATTACAGGCGTGAGCCACCGCGCCCGGCCATGGCTTGGAAATTAAGCAGTCTCTAACTAATGAGTGCTACGTGACTGACCTTTGTGGAGGCTACAGCTCATTGGTAGAATACACACAGATGGCAATGCGCTGAAAGGTATTTGTATGTAAAAAGAACTACATTAATAAGGCAAACCTATCCTAAGTTTCCATGACTTGGCTCACTGTTCCCCTGTGCTATCTGTATATAACTTGGTACATTTATTTATGAGAATAAATTTGCCTGATAAAATCTATGGTTTTCTAATTTCTATATAGATAATATGTTATGGTCAACATTCACAATAATTTGTGTTCATGAAAAAAGTCTACAGGAAGAATTGACTTATAATAAGGGCTTTATTTATTCAGTAACTCATTTATCCAATGTTAATTGCCTTGAGGGGAAAACGGATTCCAAGTCTGATGTAATAAATGCTTATTTGGACTTGTATTTAACTATTTTTTCTTTTTCTTCCTTGTTAAATACTTTCTCAAATGTGACTTGTTAATAAATTATCCAAATATCTCCAAAGGAGTTGCCGAAGATGTTCATACTGAAATGTTCCATAAATATGCTTGAGTTTCTCTTACAACTAGCCAGTGGTGACATCAGAGATAGCATGACTATCCTTCAAATAGGACAATGCATACAACAGCCAACTTCCTAGCACTATTCTTATCCCACACTTGCCAAGCTACTGCAAAAGCCCCAAGTGATAATGAATAGATAATTTTTAAATCTTGTATCTCCTTTCTTTCACTTAGCCAATCTGTCTCCCTTAAGAGGCAACTTGAAAACTGCAAGGAGTTTTTAATAACATCATACGCTTATATCTTCTCTTCACCTTGCCCATATTTTAAAATTTCCTTTTCTTGTTCATCCTCCTCAGAAATCCCTGATTTTGGCATCTTCACCGAAAATAGCCAGATGATATGTTTGTCATTTTCTAGGCTTCCTTTTGTTTTCATTTAGATAAGAAGCCCCTCATGGGCAAGACCTTTACTATTCGTTTGATGAAGTGTAGCATTTGCTCACAGCTCTCTGCCTTTGATAAGTGGAATTAGGAAATATGTCTTGAAGTAGAGCCAAGCACTGACACAAAGACATCCAGACAGCCTGCTTTCCATTCCTTTCGCTTAGAAGAGTGGTGCTGTGACAATACGATGGTTCCAGGTCATTTATAATTAGTTAAGGTCCAGGGGGAGAGGGATTTAAAAGCCTAGAAAGCAAAGTGTAAAAATGGAATTTGGCTCTTTTACATATTTCTCCAGCCAAGATTGGTAGATTGTAAGAGCTGTAATTAGTAGAGGTCCAAGATATTCACTGGTTTTTGATTAATAAGGCTGAAGAGTGAGATCAACCATTTTAAGAGCTCTACAGTGATCTCCATGCGTGTCACATTTCTTAAAGCAGATGCTGCCTGTATCTCCTCAGGGCCTAACTTCTCCATGAAGCCTTCATTCCCTAATCCTGTCCCTGTCAGTTTTCCTTTTCTGTCTCTGTTGTCCTCTGCCAATTCCATGCTGATTAGGCTTTGGGGTTTCTTTAAAGCTCTACCATGTTGGATGCTCAGTGTCCCATCAATGGTGAAAACAGGTTCATTTATACCTACCTCAGGGCATATGGCTGTTTTGGTTAAACATCAAGGGCCTTAGTCTATTTATTTGTTGGAATTTTGCTAGCTTATTATTAAATGACAGACAAGACAAATGAATACAACCTCTGGGTAAATTTATAAATTTAGTGACATTTCTCTCCATTAAGTTTTGACCTTAATAAGACAGCAGGGACCTTCATATAATAAAGTACTCCATGCATTTTGTTTTAGTTTCATAGACAGGAGAACACCAGAAACATTCTCTCTTAAAACCCAAATGAGTTGTAATTATCTATACTGAGTCTCTAGAAAGGAATTAGTTTTGCCAGTGGGAGTTGAAACAAGGACACTACTGCTATGTTCTGAGACCCTGAATTCTGTTGCAGAATAGATGAGGCTGGGTCTTGGCCTCTGCCTTTTTGCTTTTTCAGTTTTTAGTCTGTTTTGAGTCACCCATATCTGAAGAGTAATGGTATATTGGGGATCTAGACGCATTCATCCAGACAGAACAAGGACCTGAACCGTTAGGTCTTCTTAAGTACCAGATGGCCCTATTTTACAGGAAACCAATGCCTAGCTAGGCAAAACAGTTGGTCCAGGGTCGGTCCACAAGTTAGCAGTGGAATCCTGCTCTCTTGCTTGTGTGTTACTGGTCAGCACATTACTATCTTGAAAACCTGTTAATATTATCGCATTTCTTGCCTTAGGTGAAGTCTCTTAAATGTGGGTGCCTCAGGTTTTCCTTTTATGAAGATAGGGCAAATGACATTAGTTTCTTCACTTATTCATTCAGCAATATTAGTCTAGGCACTAAAAAGACTGAGCTAAATAAGATGTAGTCCATATCTGGAGAAATGGCACTGTCTTTTGCTATGAAAAAGATACAAAAAATTACAATACAATTCAGTTTGTGCTATTATAGAGTAGAACAAAGTACTGTGGGAGGATTGTATTTATAACAGTAGAGGCAGACTTTGCCAGACTCATTTGAGCCCATTAAAGAAATATGTAGGGAGCACGTGTACCATGTATACCCTTAAAACTTATTGAAAATGGCATATAAACATACAGTTTTTCCATTTCTATTTCATCATCATCTATTTCAGCATGCAGTGCATCCCTACCATTGTAGGAAACAACTGGACCATTCAAAGAATTGGTAGGATTGGCTAGACCCTTCTCAATATCTTACTCTTCCACCTGTGCCATTCCTTATTCTGTTACTCCTACTTAGAGCCCTCTCTGCCTTGTCTGTCGACATCAGGTTTATTTTTCAAGGCTCCACTTAAGGGGCCAATGTATTTGCATTTAGGATATCTGTAGAGTGTCTGAAATGCATGTAGGATATTAAATTTTTAAGTTAACTAACCTTTATTCTAAAAGCACTTGTCAAGTACTGGCCATTACTCAGGGGTTTGCTGCATGATGGGTCACCTTCACTGAGGAGCATTTGCAGAAAGGGACAGACACATGGTGATAACTTGGCTGGACTAAAGCACACAGATGCGTGAGCTGTTCTTTAATCATAGATTTAAATTTACTATTTTCAGAGGATTCACTTTGGTTATGAGAAGCACCTTGTGGCAGAAATGAATCCCAGCTGTGTTTTTATTGGGGGAAATTTTATTTTTTTGAAAATGTTAACTAAGCCATAAAACATTCAGCTATCTAGATTTTAGGGCTGAAATTTGGGCACCTTTTCCTGATTTAGCTCTGCCTTTATAACGTAGCTCCCCCAATATTAGAGAAATCTCCATATGTCCTAATTAAGAGGCCAAAGCTTGGCTTCTGTGGATTTATTCTGTAATACAGACAGTAATGGTTCATAATGACTCTGAAAGAACTGTTTAGCCAATCTTGCCAAAACTAAAATTGCTTTTCATTTTTAATATCCCCAACTGTTCTTGCCCTGTTGGGGATAGTAAATGTATTTGCATTTGGGTGGAACCTCACATGCAGCTCAGTGGAAAACATGACACTTCTCTCCATGATTTTGTAAACCCTATGTAGCCAAACCATGTATATTGAGAACATATCTGCACACACTTACTTGCCAGAGAACCTGTGATTCTTGCAGGCCTCTCCCTTGCTTCTCAGAATTTGATTTGTCAATAGGAAATTGGTGAAATACTTCTGTCCCCCACTCTCTTATTTGGGAGCAGAAGTCATACCAGCCATTTGCTCCCCTTCAGACTGTGATTAGCACCTATGGACTTACAGCCACCACTCCCCAGCAGGTAGTATATAAAGGGGACCCAGCCAATAATAGCCTGACATTCGCTAGTCCTGTTTGCTAGTGCTGTTAAGACTGATTAAATGCTTTGACTTGGAACTTAAGAATTTTGCCATTCTGGACTGTTCTGTAGCATGTATTCCAGTTGATGTTACTGCTTATCTTTCTACACTTAAAGTATCTTCTGAACTTTTCTTAACCTGTTGGACGCATAGTCCTGGTTCCTTCTTGCCAGTCCTGTTTCACTTCTCTTCATACCCTGGAGAACTCTTTGAGAATGGGAGGGAGATTTTCACTATCCAGGAATGAAAGAGGGGTAATGAATGCAGGAAAGACCCTGAGAAGGTGGAAGAGAGATGGGATCCAGAACCCCAAAGGTAGTGGTAAAAAGAGTAGAGACATGTTTTTGATTCTAACAGTAGGGAAGGAGAAAAAGTTGAGGGCACATACAAGGTTAGGATAGTTTTGGTGACTAGAAGTCACGTGGCTTCCATTTGGTAAACTAAGTTGGAAGTAAGGTCAATCAGCTGAGGGGAAAAGGGGAAGTATAAGATTAAAGCTTGAGAAAGTGCCTAAAACTTCAAATAGACCCTGCTCACACAATCATCTTTCCCAGACTAATTGTCTCCATGAGCAGGGGCTAGACCAGCTACCCTGAAATGATTCTGTCATATAGTGACCATACTGAAAATTTTGAAAGCTTCATCATTAAACTGCTTTAATGTGCAGGTTTCTGTAGCTCACACAAGTATGATCCCACAACAATATGGGTTGCTGCCATTACAAGCTGATAATATTCGGGCTCCACTGGCGTCTCAATGTCACCCAGCAGTCCATTGATGTGTCTTGGTCTGCTACTTCTTCCATTGCATGCCACTTCTGCTCCCAAGTATGTTAGGTGGTAATACTTGGGCTAGAAAATCTGCAGTGAGATGATTCCTTTGCTTGGAAACCATGGCAGGGACCTAGCTTACGTGACCATCACCTAATCTTTAGTGCTAATTGGCGAAAAGGCGTGAGTCTTACTGGACTTCCTGGAGCTTCCAGGGGGAAGAGAATCTTGAGCTCCATGTGAAGAAAATTTTCTATTCTCTTGAGTTAAATCAACTAAGATGCAAAGCAGAAAGTATACTTTCTCTCTAAAGTCTAGATTCTCGTGCTCTATAATGTGTGTGTGTATTTCTTTTGTATTCCTATGAGTGCCATCAGCTGAGGAACTAGGATCTTCTGTCATAACAGGAATGTGTTTATGTATGGCTAATTGTCTATGTGAAATGAATGTACATAAGACTATGGGAAGACTGTGAGATGAAAAAATGGCAGACTTGTGATCGATCTGATGGATGGCCTAGCACCAGCACCATGGCATGAGTAGCAGTCAGGTGGAGCAGGTCAGATGAAATCTACTTTTCAGAATAAGGGAATAATATTGAGCTCAGGTGTTTGAAGGACAGGCATGCATACATAATAATAATTAGAAATTACTGTGTTACAGGCATTGTTCTCAGTACTTTATCTCTACAGAATTAACTCATTTAACCCTCTTAAGAGCTCTGTGAAGTAGGTACGGCTTTTATCCATTAAGGAGCAGCGAGTTTAAAAGTAACCTGCTCAGGATTACAGAGCTAACGAACAACAGAGCTAGATTTCAAACCTAAACATTTAATTGTGAGGACAGTGAAGAAACTATCATCTCTGTTTTTAAAAAAGAGAGAGGCGAAGTAAATTGCCCAAGGTTAAACAGCTAGTTCAACTAACTTGTTCAAGAACCCAGGTGTTCTGTCTATAAGTTTTTTGTTGTTGTTGTTACTACATACTTAGTACTAAAAGTATCAGCAGCATTGGCATCACTTGGGAGCTTATTAGAAATGCAGTCTGTCAGGACCACTTCTCAGACTTGCCGAGTCCAAATCTATGTAGAGTGATTTGTATGTACATTACAGTTTGAGAAACGATGGGCTGTATGTCATTGCCTGCAGTTTATGGACAGAAAGGTGCAAGTACCTCTTAGCCAAAGGCAGACACTACATCCCAATTATCCATCTAAGATGGGGTAAGAATGGAAATTGAGGAGGGAGGTTCATATAGAAGGAAACACAGGGATTTGAACACTTGACCAGCCAGCATTGGAGAGGTTAAAGTTCAGAGGTAAGGAATGGAAGTTCTATGCAGTAACTTCATCACAGGAGAGTTCCTGTGGAACTGAGGTATAGTGGCAGGTCGGGCCAGCAGCTAGACCTCCTGGAGCTCCAATTATTTATTTGCTAAAACGCAGAGCTGGTTCTGAAATGGGTGTGACTTTTTCAGTGGTTCCTGGAGGTGGTAGGGTCAAAGGATAGATTTGGCCCACCCTTTAGTTGACCTTTTCAGCTTCTCTGTCCTGGGGGATCACACATTTCACTGCTTTAAGTAAAATTGATACACGAATGTCTGGATGTATAAAACAGTGAAATTTATAATTGTGGAAATCTAGATTTATGGACTCTGTAACTAAATTATTTGTTGTATTAAAGGGCACATCATATGTTGCCTTTCAATAATGAGCTCCCCTAACATGTTTAAGATAGAATTCAATTTTCAGCACTGTTAAAAATGCAACCTAGTAGGAACAGATGCAATATAAGTGAGGTGCCCCTGCATGAGCCATTATCATTTGCCTAAGCAACTGTGTAAAATGATCTGAATGTTTTGTGAATTTAGGATAAATAAGATTTTAGTATATGCCACCCTTTAAAAGACAAAAGCGGCACTTTCTGGAGAACTCAATATTTTTGACTTTAGGCCTCCTTCAGTTCTGTTTCATAGTTTTTATTCTTCGTGGTCCATTGAACTGAACTTGTGACTTAAAGTGATTCACTGAACTGAGATCTATTGCAATTTGAGGACGGAACCAATGAAGAAAGCAGTTTTGTTATTTTTATACAAGAGTTCCTAAGCAACATTTCACAAAACACATTGTGTCAGTTATTTAATACCTCCGTGACTTCGTGCATGCATCTACCCACCCACCCCCTTATTCATCCGTTCAGCCAATATTTTCAATAGTACCTATGTTAGGGTTGAGAAGGCAACAGTGGACAAATAGGTACAGTTTCTGATCTTTTGAAGCTTATAGTCTTAGTGTGAGATGTACCCAGGTTAACTAGGTAGTTCCCAGCAGAGTGTGATTAACAGCTAGGATGATTGAACTCTAGGATGTCATGGGAACATGGAAAAGTTGTCTATTACGCAAACAAGCTGCAGTATATAGAAATTATATTAGCTATTTATTTCTGCATAAGAAATTACTCTAAAAATTAGTCTTTTAAACAATATTTATTTGTTATTCCATAGTTTTTTTGGGTCAGGCACTTGGTCATGATTAACTGGGTGCTCTGCTTCAGGGTTTCTCATTGGTTGCAATCCAGGTATTGACCAGGGATGTAAGTCATCTCAAAGCTTAACTTAGGAATGATCCTCTTCTAAGCTTACTCACATGATTGTTGGCAGGATTCAGTTTCTCAAGGGTTGTTGGACTGTGGGCATCAGTTCCTCGCTGGCTGTTGGCCAGAGGCCTTCCTTAATTACTTGCCACAGGGGCCTTTCCGTAGGGGAGCTTACAACGCGACAGCTGGCTTCATCAAAGAGGGAAAGTAAGGGATAAAGAGAATGCCAGCAAGACAAAAATCACTCATTCGTAAACTAATCTCAGAAGTGATATCTCATCAGTTTTGCCTTATACTACTCCTTAGAAATAAGTCACTAGGTCCAGCTGCACTCAAAGGCAGCAGTGCACATTAAAAGAAAGGAGAAAAGGATTATATAAAGATGCGGTTGTCAGGAGGCAGGGATCATTGGGAGCCACTTTAGAAGCTGGCTACTGCGAAATTATTCTCCTGTGCAGAGATGTGGGTTGCAGTGGCTTAATGGCTCTGTTGCACTATTCTTGGTCTCACTCAAACTCAAAATTTGTCACCAGGCTCCCCTGCCTCCAGTTCCTGATATGTAGTCATAGGATTCTCAGGATTGCCAAGAAAACTACTCTAGTTATTAATTCCCCCCTCTATTCCACCATCTCAATCATAATGGTTGAGAGTGTCAGGAAAAAGCTTTCAGAAAACAAGGATATTTGAACAAGTACAAATTTAATGGCAGCTTTCATGGTATGTCTAAGGTTTCTGGTGGGCCTGTTCTCTCAGATACCTGTTTTTAATTACATTCTTTTGGTTGCAACAGCTCATTCAAGATTCCTTTATTAATGGATAATTTAGAACAAGTATATTTGTACACTGGGATTCAGAACAAGCTTGAAAACCAGCTCTTAGGAAGAAAGAGATGTTCGTTAGGGTAAGGGCTATAGTGCTATAAAAGACCCGCCAAACAGAACGCCTTAAGTGAGACGGATATCTTTCTTGTGTGCAGAATTCCTCCCTCTCGACTCCCCTCTCAGTCCCTCCCCTGCCTTGCTCTGAACTCTCTCTCATTACAGTACAGCTGGTCTAGGCTGGTAGGGCAGTTGCGCTCCATGTGGTAGTTCAAAGATCCAGGTACCTTCTATTGTTGTTCTGCCATTATCTAGAGCAGTGGTCCCCAACCTTTTTGGCACCAGGGGACCATTTTCATGGAAGACAACTTTTCCATGGACTGAGGGGTGGAGTGAAGGAGCTGGCGGGGGTGATAGTTTTGGAATGATTCAACGTGTTACATTTATTGTGTACTATATTTCTCTTATTATTACATTGTGATATATAATGAAATAATTATACAGCTCAACATAGCCTGGGGACCCCTGATCTAGAGCACAGATTGATAAATCTGGCCTGCTTTTTGCGTTTGTAAATAAAGTCTTATTGGAATACAACTGTGGCCATTTGTTTACATATTATCTATGTCTACTTTAGCACTATAAAGGCAGAACTGATTAATTTCAACAGAGACTTTTCCATCTGACCCTTTACAGAAAAAGTTTGCCAGCCCCTACTCTAGGGCATGCTCCTTATTTGCATAGTTGTTGCCATGTTTTCCTTCCAGATTGTTGGAAGAGGAATAGCAAGAGTTCAGAGTAAAGGATTTTATTTCAAGAAAATGATGAGGAAGTTATACACATCAATTTTGCTCACAAGCCAATGGTGAGAACTTAGTCATGTGGCCACACCTGGCTGTAAGGGTGACTGGGAAATGTAGTCCCTAATTGGGTGGCTTTGTGTTCAGACAGTGCTCATGGTGAGAATATAGTGGATAGTGGAGGCCCAATATTATCCCCATTTGTTCAATTAAATAATCCCAAGCACAGAGAGGGGAATTTACTTCCTTAAGGCCATGGAGTTAATAAGAACTATTTTCTGACATCAGAGAATACAGTGGAATTGGGCTGCTAGGAGAACAAAACAGTATAGTGTTGGGCTTCATAGAGGTGGGAACTAGGGAACTATTCAGAATACAAGGCTGCTTCAGAGACTCGAACGTCAGGATAGGTGATTTTCAGAAGATCTTCTGTCCTCCTGAAAACTGGCTTTCTAATCTTCTACTTGATATAGCCTTTTTGTGTATCCCATTTTCTGCTTACTCATGGATTGTTTTCACAATTTTCTCTTGAACATCATTTCCTCTTGACTCTAGTTTTACTGTATGACATTTCTTGATTGATGCTTTTCAGTCTCGCTTCTTAAGGTTCTTTTTTGTTCATTGCCTTGTTTTCACCATATTACCCTGTTCACATTTCTAAAAGAGAAAATGAAATCAGTCCAGATTGTCTTTTTAGTTTCCGGCACTTATACAATCCCTTGGGATCAGGAATTACCCTTGTTTGTGGCATCAGTGACTGTGGAGAGTGGGGTCACTTGGTGTAAAAGATGGCTTTCTAGGGCTTTCCCTTGAACAAGGGGGTGAAGATAGGTAGTTGACAGGTTTACTATAACACCATAGTCATGATAGCTGCAACCTCTTAAACACCTAATACTGCCCCAGGCCATTATGTGACTTTTTATCTGTCATAACTAAAGCTTGTCAGTCTGCTCTTATTTGTGAATAAGCCAAGTATCACCCATTCTTGGCATTATGTATTTTTAATGAAACAATCCTTCGAAGTATGAGGGTTCCTCTAATGTAGATAGCAGCTGGCAGTCTGTTAATGAACATGAACCTATTGATAGATTTAGCTGTAATAGAGGACTGAGTGAAAACTATGCCTTTCTTAGAAGTTCAAGAAAGTTGAGTTTATAACTGCTCATTTTACTGTATTCATCTTATCTCTTCTCACAGCAACAATTTTCACCTCAAACTCTCCTCCATTGTAGGAATGAAGGCTTACTGTGTGGCAGGCACTGTGCTGAATGCTCTATGTACATTTATTTATTTCTCACACCAATGCTGCAAAGTAGATACCAGTATTAGCCCCATTTTACAGTTGAGGAAACTGAGGCACAGCAAGATCCAATGACTTCCCTCAAGTCACATAGCTAGTAAGTGGCAAAGCTGGGATTCAAGATTAGGTGGTTTGAGTTCACAGGCAGGTACTTCACCCCCACAGTTCATAAAGCACTTGAGTATCCCATAGCCAAAATTCTCCAGTGACAGAGGTTATAATCTGTTTTGTATGCCTTTTCTCCTCATGAACCACTTTCAAGAATGCTCCAAGAGCTCTGTGTTTACCAGCTACTGATGTCTCTGGAAAAACTGTCAGAGTCCATCAACTAAGCTCTGCATAGTAAAAAAGTATTTAGTAATACATTTTCATGATGGATGTTAAATCTTCCTGTGGAGCCATTAAGGAAGGCCCGTTGGCTAAATGGATGTGCTTCTAGAGTTGTCTAAATAAGTATTTACTGTTTAACATAAACAGTTCACATTATCTTGGTAAATGCAAAGGGTTGATTTTCTTAGTACAGGTTAATCGTCTGGCCACAAATAGTCCCAGTTAGTAATGTCTTTTAGGTGAGTAATATGGATTTTAATTCTTTTCTAAATATATGAAATTTTGCAGTAAGTATGCAGTGTTACATCAGTATACAAGTAACGTCAGAGTCGCTTTTCCTGGGATAGTATTGCTGACAAAATTGTTTTGGAAATATTTAGGCTACAGATGTAACAGTTGGTAGGAAAAATTTGAATGCACTCCTCCTGCCTATTTATCCTCCCCTATTCTACGTCTCTGTATAAATTATGCTCAACCCCTCCTTCAACACCTGGTTCAAAATGCACCTCCAGGAATTCAGTCCCAATTAGCTACATGTAACCCATCACTCCCCTCCTATGTTCCTTTAAGCACCTCCAGACACAATTCATAGAGGCATTTGCTTCTGCTTACATGTTTTTTGTAACTGGTCTTAAGTCACCTCATATATGTTTGTTTTGTCATATTATGTAGACCGAATTGTCTTCATGATGTCAGGAAGAGCCTTTGCAAACAGAAGGTGAGCAGTAAATGATGTTGACTAACTGCCCTTAAAGAACACAAACATCTGCTTGCTGCAGGTCAAGACTCTTAGAATTCCCATTGAATACAGATTTGCTTAATCACAAGGACATGCCAGGAAGAAAATACATAAAACAAAACATGAATAAAACAACCAAAAAATTCCTCACTGTTTGATTTTCTTCAGGACCCCTCTGATTGCTTCAGACTGACTGCTTAAGGCCGTCCAACAGTATTTTGTCTTTTCCTACACATTCATTTCTTGAAAAGAACATATGGAGATTTGGAAGTGTTGATTCCAACTTAATGTTGCCATAATGCTTTGTAGAAGGTGCTAGTGTACCACCCACTTACTTCTGTGGTCAAGTGAAGGAGTGGCCAAGAAGTGTGTGGACTTAGGGTCTTCTCTCATAATACTGACCTCCTTCTGCTGAGATTTCTATGACTCCTGATTTATCAGGAAAAATCTGTCACAAGAGTTTGTATAAGAGAAAAAGCAAAGCCTTGGAATTGAAGCAAGGGGAGCTCAGCGTTTGTTTGAAGTCATAAATTATGAAAGAAAGTTGAAAGGCATGAGTTTGGTATGATGGAGAAGTATTTTAGAAGAGATCAATGAAATTTATAGGTATTTAATCGAAAACATGTGGGCATGTGTGCTTCAAATCCAGAAGCTTTGAGGGGAATGTCCTGGTGATCTTAGTTCTCATTCACCATCCCTGGTCCCCAGCTACATCCAAAGAATTACCTCAACTATTTTCTAGCTCTAAGGATGCTGGTCTAGCCTAGGAATGACATAAGGAGTCAACTCTGCTGGAGCTTATTCTTGCTCTCTTAAGGCTAGTTTCAATTATTAATAGGATATCCAGTGCTGTTCTCAAACATGAAAGCACACTAATCAATCGGCAATAGGTTTGTACAATTTATCAACTATAAATTGCTGGGCTTTTCTGGCCTTCTACACTGTCTCACCTGGTCTTCTTTATAACCAGTACAACCCGGGAGTAGGGACCAAGATTATACATATAGTTCTATAGATGTAGATATACAGATAATTTAATGAAATGAGATTATTTAAATTCAATATACTCTAATAGAATTAGTAGGTATGTTGAAACCTTTAGTCACTAATTGCAACTTAATGAAATATCAACTTAATTCGCACCCCTTATCCCCTTCCTTTTAAATCTACAATTCACATAACCAATTATTCATCTAATGGTTAATTGTCCGACATCCCCATTACACTCTGATGAGATAGTCTGAAGTTTGAACAAAATGATTCTTGAAAGACACCAGGATTTATGAAACTCAGGGAGCCCCAGGCAGCTGAGCCTCCTTAATTTTCTAGTGGGGAGGTGAGATGGTCCTCACATTTTGTAGGTTTTGCCACCGAAGCGGTGATGTTGGAGGAGAAGGTGTGTTGGGAGGTGACCCAGCAATAAAAGGAAGGGACTAATGATTACTGAATGCCTACCATGAGTCAGGCATCTTACACTCATTAGCTCGTTTAAGTGGCACAACAATCGTTAGAGGTAGGTACTATTCTTTACCATTTTACATGTGAGGAGATGGAGACACAGATGGATTAAGTGACTTGCCCAAGTTCATACAGCTAATTAATTTGGGGAGCAGGGAATCCAATCATGTGCAGTTCTGGGCACCTGCAAAGTTGTGCCCGTCCACGATCCCCTGTGCCTGCTTCTGTTTTCCTAATAGCTGGCTTCTCCTTGCCTTTCAGCTTTTCACAAAGAAGTGGCTTCTCAATTTGGAAATCAGGGTCCATGAGGGAGGGAAGCCCGAATATGTATGTTTTGGTAATGAGCTAACTTTTCTAATTCTAGAATATGAACATTACACCAGTTGAATCACATCTCACCAGCTGAAAGTTATTTCTGCCCACCCACTCACAGCAGCCCCATTGCTACCTGACACTGCAGGATAACTTCGCCTTTCATTGCTCTCCTCAGCTGCAGGAAATAGGCCCCCAGAAATAATTTCTAGGGCTGATCTCAGAATTAATTATTCACCATGAACCAAAAATGTAGTTCTTAAGTCAGGTTTCCTGAAACCTGGGAGCCCCGGATAGACTGGAGGGGAGAGGGAAGTGTTTTTTGAGTGTGGATGCCTAGGGGAAGTTCAATCCTGTGTAGAGCATAGCAGTGGGATACTTTTGACAGCCTAAGGCCAGAATAAAAGCTATGGGTGCTTGGGGGCACTAAGACTAAGAATTCTTTAAAGGCAGGGGCCATGTTTTTTGTTTCCAGAACCTAGTATAATGTGATTTGCATCTACTGGGTGCTCAATAAATGTTTATTAAACATTCAAGTATAAAATTCTTAAGAGAAAGGAACACTTGAAACACCGTTTTGTTCGTTGGCATCTTTTAAAGTAATTCATGCTTCAAGAACAAAGTCAAGAAAGTATAGCGGTCCTTTGCGGGGGATGGCTATGATTACCACAGAAGAATATTGGTAATAGTGCTTTTGATTTCAGCTCCAAGTCAGCCAATAACTAGCCATGTGCTTATGGACCAATCACTTGACTACTCTCTTTACCAGTTGCCTCATGTGTAAAAATTAGAGGGTGGTGGTATATGTATACCATGGAGTACTATTCAGCTTTAAGAAACAATGGTGATATAGCACCTCTTGTATACTGCTGGATAGAGTTGGAACGCATTCTACTAAGTGAAGTATCCCAAGAATGGAAAAACAAGCACCACATGTACTCACCATCAAATTGGTATTAACTGATCAACACATAAGTGTACATATAAGAATAACATCTATTGGATGTCGGGGAGGCGGGAGGGGGGAGGAGGGGACGGGTATATGCATACACAAAGAGCGCAATACGCACCATCCGGGGGATGGACACACTTGAAACTCGGACTTGGCGGGGAGTGGGGAGGCAAGGGCAACATATATAACCTAAACATCTGTACCCCCATAATATGCTGAAATACAAAAAAAAATTAGAGGGTGGGATGTTTCTAAAAGTATTTTGTTCATGTGTTCATTATTTTGTGCAGATAATAAAAACACCCAATATTTATCTAGTTCCTGACAATTTACAAAGACTCATTTATATCATCTCGTCGAAGCCTCCCACAATGTTGTGAGGTAAATATTATTATATCCATTTTACAGATGAAGAAACCAAGGCTCAGGTTAAGAAGTAATTTGTACTATTGCTAAGTCTTTTGACTCAAATCCAGTCCTTTTTCCAAGCACCACAGCTCTTTCCACGTAGTAATTACCTGCATGTAAATAATGCTTCCCAAGTGCTTGAAAAATCATTTGTTCCCTTCAGCCCTCAAACATCTCTCCTTCAATTGTGTTTGATTGTTAATTTACTAAGCAAACTCGTTTCCAAATTTCAAGCTAGCTGAAGTTGACTTATTAGGAATTTCACATTCTTGAGGTCTTAATTAACAAGGCTTGCCTTTATTCTCATGCAATAAGCCTTGGCATTTTGGTGAAGGAAAAGCATATGCCCTGCTGGAAGCTTATGCAGATTATGAGGGGTTGTACTTTTTAGCTTAGCTGGAAATGGAATCTATGTGCTAGTTGAGCTATGTCTATTTCAGCTAACAACAGAAAGTACATCTGCCTTTGCTTTAATGTAGGTTCATATACATTAGTGCAGATATGACATTATGAACAAAGAAACCTGCACATATACCTGTTTAGAATATTTTGTCTTGCATTTGTGGAAAATAATATGTCCAGTAACAAAGTACCAACTCTACTACTGGACATTTTAACATAATATTGTGACAAATCATATTCCCTTACCACTTTGCCCACCTTGGGAATGAGTCCTCAAAGATAACCTCCCTCCGCCCCCGCCCCCGGGTACGACGCACTGGCTCTGTTTCCATAATGTAACAAAGTATGAAGGGACTTTGGCAGACATTACTAAATTTGTCAGATGTAACTGCTTGTAAATTCAATTAGTCAGGGGGAAAAAAACAGCTCTGGAGAATATATCAAAATTCAATTACTCAGCAAATTGGGGTTGTTAGCCTACTCTTTGGGGTAATCTATCAAAAGGGAAAGGGTACTTGACACCTACGATCAACTAATTAAATGCATTAGGTCCTGATGGGATAGTTTTTAATATTCACCACCACTTCAAGTCTATTTGGCCAGAAAACCTGAGATGAAAGAGTTCCAGCAGCAGGCATGATATAAATAAGTGCATAGAATGACTAAGGTAAAGGCAGAGGGGGTTTTCTTGCCCCCTTTTTCTAATCGATTGAAAGAGCCTGGCTCTAAATTTTTGATACCTTTTAATAATCAATTTCAGTGTTGCTGGAATGATAATTTTATTGTACACTAAATACTGCTTCATGGTTAAAATCTTGTTTATCATGAACGAAAGTGTTTATAGGTATTAACTGATTATAGTACTGCTTATTTAAAACATGGGTTTCTAGTGTTGCTAATGATATCTCTTCGAGTTTTAAATGATGTTTGGAGGAGTTATTATACTGTGGAGTGACTAAACCAGAGACTGAAAACATTGTGCAGGGGTGTTTTTTCAAAGTAAATATGTCATTTCCTTGACTCATAACTTTTGTCATAGGCATGGTATGATTGGACTGTTTCAAGGCTATATTTTGTTTTGTGTGGATTTCATCCCACAGTAGTGCAAATATTAACATTGTCGTTTTTGCTGCTTTGTAATTACTTGCCGCCCTCCCCACTACTTGAGCAAATGTTTACTGGGAGGCTTTATTTTTTTTATCCCTCGAAGGAGAGGAGTATGGCAGGTGTCCTCTTTCCAAGGCAGCAGTTCAGAATAACAAATCATGAGGAATGGTCTGGATTAGCGTGTTTGCCACTCTCAGCTCTGTAACTATCCTTGCTTGCTCTCTCACTTTGGCAAAGTTACAGCTTCTTTCAACTTTGGCTCCCTCATCCATAAACTCCCAGTCTTGCTCAGTTTAACATTTCCATTCCTTTTTATCTGTCGGCATTCATATCGTCACACAGTTTTTTTCTTTTTTTTTTTTTTTAACCTCTCTTTGGTCTTGTCTTTTCTATCTGGCTGTCTTTGGGTAACCTTGGTCTTGTAGTTCTTTTACCCTTGGGACCAACTCACGTTATTTTTATATCCTCCTGCCTTCTTTTTTTTATGCAGGACAGCTGAGCTACCTGCCGCCTTCTGCTATTTGTGTTGGGGCCCTTTGTTTGATGACATTGCTTTCTAGCCTCTATCTCTGTTATGGACATACCTTTTTATCTGTCAAGGGTCACTAACCCACTGGGGAGAAAATGAATTGAGGGCAACATGGAAATAAAAATTAACCTAATTTATACTTATCCGATTTTTAATTAGAACAAGGAGCATCAAAGTTTGATCTGTGGATGGTAAATACATTTATTTCCCTAGATATTGTATCAATTTGCCCTCTGCATAGCACACCTGATAGGGCTGTGGAGTGACTGAGAAGTAGAGTGATATGGAAAGTAAGTAAAATGCTGTAGAGCACAGAAATTAAGGGATTGTTATCATGGAAGCCGGGAATTGAGGAGCATTCACCTTAAAGTTCTAATCAGCCTCAATTATCAACTCTGTAGATTATCTACAGGAAATTTTCAAACCCAAGTTAGTTTCTCTTTGGCTTCTAGCACACCCCTGGGCTTCCTTCCCAATTGGTATGTGCTTGGGGAATACCAACTAATTTTAATACTAGCCTGCCAAATTTAATTGAGATGGAATATCTCCTATTGAAAATTTTTAAAAATTGTAAGATAGATGATAGCTTTTGGATTATCTGCCCTTTCATATGCAATGGATTTACGTGCTCTAGGGATGATCTATATAGCACAGTGCTTAAGAGTACATCTCTGGAGTCCAGTAGATTCAATTTAAACCCCACCTACATTCTGACTCTTTGACCACAGGCAAGCTACTTGTTGCTCTAACCACTGCTGTGGCAGCTCAGAAAGAGATTTTTATCCATGGTGGGCTACTGAGGCTGTCTCAGTGAACACCCTCTAAAATCTTAAGTATAAACAGTTCTGGATAATGGCAAATCCCCTAACTGGTATTTCAGATGACAGTGCCAAGAGATGCTGAGGGTCCAAAGCTAATATGATGCAGAGAATGGGGAAAAAGGAGTTAATCATCTAATACCTTTGAACCAACTAAACTCCTCTCTCTTTCTCATATCTTGCTTTTTGTATGTTATTTCTATCCTCTCCCTTTTTCTGTTGCTTGGGCTTTGTTTGTGTCTTCTCTGCTACTCACTTCTTACCTATCTTTCTTCTGCGTGTATTGCAAAGAAGTTTATCTAATACCTTTGAACCAACTAAACTCTTCTCTCTCTTTCTCACACATCTTGCTTCAATGGCCATACCCATGGCCACTTTCTATATTGTTATTTCTATCCTCTCCCTTTTTCTATTGTTTGGGCTTTGTTTGTGTCTTCTCTGCCATTCACCCCTTACCTATCCTTCTTCTGTGTGTATCGTAAAGAAGTTTATCTAATACCTTTGAACCAACTAAATCCCCCCCCACCCCCCACACACACCTTGCTTCAATGGCCATACCCATGGCCACTTTCTGTATGTTAATTCTATCCTCTCCCTTTTTCTATTGCCTGGGCTTTGTTTGTGTCTTCTCTGCCATTCACCTCTTACCTATCCCTATTCTGCGTGTATTGCCTTTCCCTTTCTCCCTACACACCTATCCCCTTTGTGTCTCCTTTGTCACTCCTCGCCCTTCTCTTTTTGGCAGCTGTAATATTGAATTTGAATACAGTTAAAATATTTATTAACTTTATCAAAGTTAAAAACTCTTATGCATAAGCATGGTCAAGAAAGTGGAAAGACAATGACAGAGTGAGAGAAAATATTTATAAATCATATAGCTGAGCAGAGTTTAGTATCTAGAATATATAAAGAACTCTTACAACTCAACAACAAAAAGACAAATGACACAATTTGAAAATATAGGCAAAGAACTCAAATCGTCAGTTTTCCAAAGAAGATTTACAAATGGCCAATAATCGTGAAAAGATGCTTGCTGTCATTAATCATTATGGAAATACAAATCAAAACAACAATGAGATATCATTTCACACATATTAGTAAGGTTATGATAAAAAAATGAAAAGGATATGGGGAAATTGGAACTCTCCTACATTGCTGGTGGGGATGAAAATTGATTCAGTTATTGTGGAAAACAGTTTGGAAGTGTCTCAAGAAGTTATGCATATAATTACCATATGACCCAGCAATTCTACTCCTATTAATAGATATATACCAAACGAACTGAAAACAGGGAATCCAACAAATACATGTACAGGCATGTTCATTGCAGCACTATTTATAATAGCCAAAAGGTACAAATAGTCTAAAAGTCCATCAGTGAGCGAATGGATAAACAAATTGTGGTAGGTACATACAATGGAATATAATATTATTTAGCCATTAAAAGGAACAAAATACTGCTGCATGCATGCTATATCTTGGATGAACCCTGAAAACATTGTGCTAAATAAAAGAAGCCAGACACAGAAGGCTACATATTATCTGGTTCATTTATATGAAAATCCAGAATAAGTAAATCCATAGTCACAGAAAGCATATTAATAGTTTCCAAGGGCTAAGGCGAGGCAGAAATGGTAGAAAAAGTGCTTAATGGCTATGGGTTTTTGTTTTGGGAACGGTAGAAATGTTTTGGAACTAAATAGAGATGGTGGTTACACAGCATTATGGATGTACCAAATCCACTGAATTGTTTACTTTAAAATGGTTAATTTTTATGTTATGTGAATTTCACTTCAATAAATTTTATACACATATACACGTACAGACGCACACAACATAAGATTGGTCCATGATGGACTGCATATATCACGCTAGTCCCAAAAGATTACACTGGAGCTGAATAATTCCTATTGCCTAGTGATGTCCACTGTAGCACAACACATTCCTCATGTGTTTGTGGTAATGCCGGTGTAAATAAACCCACTGCACTGCCAATCGTATAAAAGTACAGCAGGTAAAATTGTGTACATTACACAATATTTGTTAATAAATGACTGTTATTGGCTTATGTATTATGCTATACTTTTTATTATTTTAGAGTGTGTGCCTTTTACTCATTAAAAAAAAAGTTAACTGTAAAACAGCCCCAGGCAGGTACTTTAGGAGGTATTCCAGAAGAAGGCATTGTTTTCATGGAAGATGACAGTGTGTTGTTGCATTTGAAGACCTTCCACTGGGAAAAGATGTGGAGATGACAGTGATAGAGACGATCCTGACCCTGTGTGTGTTTGTGTCTTAGTTTTTAACAAAAGTTTAAAAAGTAAAAAATAAAAGTAAAAAAATGTTAAAAACAGGAAAAAGCTTATAGAATAAGGATATAAAGAAAGAAAATATTTTTGTACAGCTGTACAATGTGTTTGCGTTTTAAGCTAAGTTTTATTACACAAGAGTCAAAAGTTAAAAAAAATTAACAAGTTTATAACATAAAAAAGTTACAGGAAGCTAAGGTTAATTTATCGAAGAAAGAAAACTTTTTAAATCAATTTAGTGTAGCCTGAGCGGACAGTGTATATAAAGTCTACAGTAGTGTATAGTAATGTCCTAGGTCTTCACATTCACTCACCACTCACTCACCTAGAACAACTTCCAGTCCTGAAAACTTCATTCATGGTAAATGCCCTATACAGGTATACCAGTTTTCTCTTTTATACCATATTTTTACTGTACCTTTTGTACATTTAGATATGTTTAGATACATAAACACTTACCATTATATTACAACTGCCTACAGTATTCATTACAGTAACATACCGTACAGGTCTGTAGCCAGGAGCAATAGGTCATACCATATAGCTTAGGTATGTAGTAGGCTATATCATCTAGGTCTGTGTAAGTATATTTTGGTGTTTGTACTACGACGAAATTGCCTAATGATGTATTTCTCATAGTGTAGTCCCATTCTTAAGCGATTCATGACTGTATACATGTTCTTACATATATGCATACCATTCAAAACTACTGATGATAAGTTACATTTTACTTTCATGTGATTCTTACTAAAATCTTTGTGTGCATATGTGTGGGGGTTGGGAAGTAGCAGCTCAGTAGCATTTATTAAGGGGGAAAAACCCAACCCCAAGATAGTTTATGAAATCTGAGGAATACAGTCTAAATAACAGCTACCTACTTCTCCCACCAATGTAAGAGTAAAAATCATTAAAGCATGTATGTATAAGAAAATAATGCAAGATAAATATAACAAAATAAGGTCAGTTCAAGGGATTCATCTGTGTGCTAAGAAATGAGATACAGGATAGTGCCCTGAGAAAAGCAAACAGAAATGAGAGGAAAATGGATAGACAATACTGAGGGTACTGACCTGCCATGTTGGGGGAAAAATGGTTTTTGGCGAATATTCTGCATTCCAACCATGTCTACTAGGGATTTATGAGGTGGAGGGAGAGACGCTGGGGGAAGAGAGAGTAAATGTGATTATGTTTGTATTCAAATTAATCTCCAGAATAAACATAGTCATAAAATGCCTGGAATCCAAATTTTCCCTGAGTACTTAACTGTGCAAAATAGTTTCTGAGGCATGGAGGAAGCATACCTATGGGATTGGCAGATCAGTGATGGACACCTTGCCCACTTTGAATGTCTACTACGTTTATTTATAGGATACCCCTGCCTGGGACATGGACTGTAGTTTTACCACAAAAACAGCTTGAATTTTGAGGAAAATTGTCTTTGAAGTTATAAGTGATCAACTGCTGAAATGGTGGCTTGTAAGACCAGATAGTGTGGTCACAAGTGAGGGGTGAGCAACCCGGAAAGTGCCCCTTTTCTCCCTGAGTTGTCATTAACCGTTTGTCTCCAGTAGTTTTGTTTATCTGCCTTTTCCCTGGGGCAGCCTGCCATTTTTGTGAAGTGAGCTCCAATGTCATAGAGGTTTATTCAATGCATTGATACGGTTGAGGGGCAAAGGTTTGCCGAAAGGAATAAATTGATGATTGATGTACTTTTGCCTCCAAGGCAAGAAAAGAGAGATAATGGAGAGAAAAGAGTGAAGGGTTAAGACTAGGGTTTAAATGTAAGCTTGTGGGTCTCTGCAAATGATTTATTACTACTGGATGGCATGTCCTTTAGTACCTATATGTCTATAGGGGACAAAAATGGGAAAATTACTCCCTGACTCTGTTATCTCTCTCCTACGGTTCTTCTAAATCCCTAGCCCTTAAATAAATATGCAATCAAATAAGGAGAAAAAATATCACAATATAGATTTAACATAATAGGAGGTTGGGACTAGACCAGTGATTTTGTTTTTCTTCTCACTGAACCAACATCTAAAACACCAGTATCTTTTTTGCATCACTAAGAGCAATAAGGCTCCACCATCCCCAGGTTGCTACTACCCATAGCAAGTTGTGCAAATTTAGTTGACAAAGCTTTAGTCTGTTAGCCTGCGTAGTAGCACCTGATCCATGGGCAACTCTGCCCTTTGGCAGCTGTTTTTGTATTGCACTAAGACAAGAAGAGGTAGATTTTGACTGAAACAGAAGGCATTTTGGTGAGATAGTTATTTCAAGGAATTTTATTGGGGGGAAACATTTGTTTTCAGAATGATGATAAGTATAGGTTCATGGACAAAAGCTTCCATAACAGTTTTTTTTTTTAAATGATAAACTAGATGTGTTTGGTTCAGTTCCCTAAAATTTCAATGCTGGTATTATAGGAGACAAATGTCCCACTTTCCTACAGAATTGTCCCTGATGTCACAACTAGCAAATTATGGACTGTATGGGCCCTGGGACATTTTTAATTAGTCATTGAACAAGGCTGGGAAATTTTTCACCGATGTTTTCCTACCTTTCTGTTTAGGATGGCTGTAACCTGGCCTTGGTAAAGAATAATGGAATGGCTGACCCTCCAAGGCCACTTCTGTTTCAGTGATTCCATTACTTAGCTCTGCCAATACTTCTTGATTTCTAGAACCCTCTCCACTGGAAATGAGGGAAATACAAAGCAATTTAAGCAATTTGTGATCAACTTCCCAAGCAAGCCAGGTTTAAAGTGTAATAATCCCTTCCACCCTATTCTTGGTTGTCACTTAACCCTCAGTGGTTAGGTTAGATAATTTGCTTCTGAAATTCAAGGACTCTTGTATTTCTTAGAGGCATGCAGCCATAAGCAAGATGGAGTTTGGTTTATTTCAAATTTTGAAAACATATTTTTCATGTACAACATCACATTTTTATGTGAATGGATATGCAGAAGTAGATTTATAATAAGTTATTTTAGATTGTTTGTTAGTCAAGCTAGGCTAGGCTATGCTAAAGTAAAAAACAATATCCACATTTCAGTGGTTTAACCTGATAGAAGTTTTATTTCTCACTTCTGCAAAGTTCCTCTGTGAGTCCAGGTTACTTTCCAAGGTAACCGTTGCCTTACATTGATTCAGTTTGCTTTGTCTGGTAGTTTCAGCCTCATCCCTGAAATGAGATACGTTTACTTCCTCTCACAGGCCATGGGTCAGAACTAATTACCTCATTCTGCCTAACTTTAAGTAGGCAGAGAGGATCTGAGAAATGCAATCGTCCATGTTTCCAGAAAAAGAGGAGAAGTTGGTATAGGTCAGCAATAGGGATGTATACAACAACTTGGAGTAAATGCGTCTGCCTAAGAAAATTTCGACACCTTCTTTTATGGTCTTGATCAAAGGGTTGTATAAAAGGAGAAGATAGGCCTATTTATAAGTTTTTAAAACTAAATTGAGCTGAGCTGGCTAAGGAGGGGATGCAGTGTCTTTGTTAAGACACTCAATCAACAAACACATCCTTATTACTCATGGTATATTCAGCCTCATTTCTGAAAAATGATTTACTACAGGATTCTTTTTTTTTTTTTTTTTTGAAGAGATGCGGTCTTACTATGTAGTGCAGTGGGGTGATCATAGCTCACTGCAGCCTCAAACTTCTGGGCTCAAGGGATCCTCCTGCCTCAGCCTCCTGATTAGCTGGGACTACAGGCATGTACCACACCACCCACACCTGGCTAATTTCTTTTTTGTAGATATGGGATCTTGCTATGTTGCCCAGGCTCACTCTTTTAAGTCAAGAGTCAGCAAACATTTTCTGTTCAGGGCCAGATAGTACATATTTTCAGTTATGTAGGCAACACAGTATCTGTCATAACTACTTAAGTTTATCATGACAGTGTGAAAGCTTCCATTGACAATAAGTAAATGAGTGAGTATAGCTATGTTCCAATAAAACTTTATTTATAAACACATGCAATTGGCCGTAGTTTCCAACTCCTGCTTTGAATAGTGAGACTCCTTTGTGAATAAGAAAGTTTAAAGACACCTTTTTACCAAGAGTTGAGCAAGGGAAAAGAAATTTAAAAACTAAGTCAGTGATGGTCCATCAGAACAAAGGAGAAAACTGCTCTGAAATTGGAAGTCCATTGAAAAATAGTTTATTTATTTATCATTTTTCACTTGTAATTGACATTTTACATCTACTTATACCAGAACTTGTCAGTTAGGATGGTCTTGGTCACAAGGAATTGAAAATACTTAAGACTGGCTTATGTATTATAAATTTATTGGCTCACATAACATAAAAGTTCAGAAATAGTCTTAATGTTTTATCAGAGCCAGTCCCATTTTTCTTTCATTATACCTTTTTGCTACTATCAGCTTTGTGCCTTGGCTGGCCACTCTCATGGTCACCTGATAATTGCCAGCATTGATTGGGGCTACTGGCTTTCATAGTCACATATAAGAGACAGAATGGATATCTCTCCTTGCGCCACTGTACCAAAGCACTGTGCTTTTTCTGTTTTTAATCTACCCTCAAACCAATTAATGTAGCAAGGGAATTGAGTTACTCTAATTGGCTCATATCAATCTGGGTGCATCACTGAAGGTACAGGTGGGGTCAAGCCCACCCAGCCTAAATAATGAATGTTAAAGAAGAAACTCCATTACCTTCCATACTGAACCCTTCTTTACTCACTGTTTAATCCAGTTGAAACTTGTTGTAGCATATATTTATGGAGAGATGGGAGGGTGATAGGCATTTTTTATTATTAGAAGAACCGTTAAATGTGGATACCACATAGCAACTTTTGCTGAAAGCCATTTAGATGCTACACTATGTCCCTGAGTTGTCTAAGGGAAGATCAGATATCTTGTTGGAGGGGATGGTGGTCACCAAGGTCCTTGGATATTTCTGTGTGATTCCTGCGAACAGCTAAACTGGACATAATTAACATGTTTTGTACACCTTATTCATGGGAATAAACAGAGAAGGGTAAGCTGATATCTAGGGTATCCTATGCTACATCAAAAGATCTCAATCTGAGCCCATTCTGCCAGTATTTTATTTTGTGCATCCTAGAATGCTATGCTCGTTTTTGGTTGATATATGTCAAAAAGATGCATCCGAGTTGAAGAATGTCCAGAGAAAATTATTATAGGCACATTTGGCACAAAATCCGGAATTAGAAGCAAATCCACATGGCCAGGTTTTATTAGTGTCAGTGATGTAACAGTATCCCAAATTTTCCAGTGTAATTCAGAGAGATCTAAGATGGGCTAAAATATTGAGACTTTTCAGTCTGGATAAATAAAGACTGAAGAGATATCATTAAAGCCTATAAAATAATAAATGAAACAGAAGGTATGGGTAAACATGTTCAGTAAATCCTAGTATATTAAGAATAAAGGACACATTTTAGCTTAAAACAATCTGAAGGCAAATGAAAAGACATGTGCCATCAAAAAATGAGAAACCAATTCATAGAAATTATAATTAATCCCAGAAATTATTACTAGCTGATTACATATCCTCACAAAACAAGTTTATACTAGTTTAAGACTATTCTGTCTGTAGCAAGTGATGAAGGACAGTGAAGATATTTTCTAGACACCTTTAACTTTGAATTTATTGGCTGTGAGAACAACTTTTCTATACCTTGCACCATGCCCCTTTATGGTTCATGTAGCAAGACTTGTGTTTTCTTCTCCTAAAAATGTACTTTCTCCTCTTGCTGCTCTTGTTTGTGCCTAGCCTTCCGGAAGTTCAGTTTTATACTCTTACCCCACCTTTCTGATGAGCCAGGAATAGTTTTAAATAATGCAAAAGAATGTATAGAAATAGGCAATTGGATTGATTTTATGACCCCCATTCTCTCCCTGAATGTATGCACTGAAGTGAATGAGAGACCACAAGGCAGAAGAAATACGTAACCTAGGCACTAGTGACTGGCAATAAGAAATTGCAAATTTGGAAACACTGCAAATGATTACCTTTTTACCATGAGTCCAACTCAGTGGCCATCACTATGAAACTGTTCGTAATTTCTATTGCTTAGACTTACAATTTAATACTTAATTTTACCTTCCTTTTATCATATCACAGGGTAATAAAAATGAAGGAGCAAGCAAAAAAAAATATAACTGAGTGGAGTACCTACATAAATGACCAAAAATCTGTGTAAAAACTCATTTCTAAGGCAAGTCGTTAACCCAAAATAATGCTGCAATTATCAAAGTTTAAATTTTCACACAGACAGGTTTGAAATTCAGCCATGTATTTTGATAAGCACAATTGTGTGGGATTGGAGGTACGCTTTCATTCTTGGTTGCCTTTTTGTTCTCCCTGGACAATATCCAAAGCACAATATCTTGCTCTAATAGCCATTCTTGCTGAATTCTGGCAATAGTATTTCTTTGCCTTGCTCATAGGTGCTTTGCTTAGTGCCCTGTGGAGCATTAGCCCTACCTATTCCTATTCCTGGTCAAGTAGGGTGATTTGTTCATAGCAGGGGTCAGAAAAAATTATCTGTAAAGATCCAGATAGTAAATATTTTAGGTTTACAGGCCATATAGTCTCTATTGCAGTTATTCACCTCTGCCACTTTAGCGTGAGATAAGCCAGAGACAATATGTAAATGAATGAACTTGTTGTGTTTCAATAAAACTTTATTTATGAACACAGAAATTTGAATTTAGTATCATTTTTATGTGTAATGAAATATTCTTTTTATTTTATCTATGTCATTTAAAAATGTGAAAAGCATTCTTAGCTCATGGGCCGTACAGAAACATTGGTGGGCTGGATTTGGCCTTCAGGTGTATTTTGTGGACCCCTAGTTTATAGAGAGGATATCGAGAGGTAGGAAGAGTCTATGTTTTAGCTTTGGTTCACTTCCTTTACTTGTAGTGATCTTATGTTGTTAAAATTTGCCTTGTTTTGTGTTAGTTATTTCCTTACTTAAGGCGATGACTGTGTCCATGTGTTCAAAACAGAAGTGAGCCTCAACTTGTAAGGATATGAGGAGATGGTTTCTACTTTGTCTCTCACATTACTTTTCCAGAGTATATGTTTGGAAACTGTGTAGTAAAGCAGATCAGATATTTTCTTCATGCATTTTTTTTAATGATTAAAGCCTACGTGTAGCACCATATAATGTAAGTTGTCAGCAAACAGTAAATCCTAAGTGCACCTACACAGGACATGTACAGAAAGCAGTAGAATTCAACAAATGAGTGGATTGTATATCAAGAAGCGTGGATAGTAATGGACTGCACAGAATGTATTTTAGTGACATATTTTGTTGCCTTATTACCTTTGATTACAAAATTTAATTAAGTTTAATTTTAATGGTAATAATGATGGAGAAAGTAAGTAATAGGGAAGCCTCCAAGAATAGAAATTCCTTCATTACCATACTATGGTAGAATGGTAATTTTCTTCTTCTCAGGTTGATATCCAGCCAGTGTAAACTGGTATATACATGCCAGTCATTTATAGCTGACATCCATTTTTGATTGAGCCAGTATTCACTCTGTTTGATCAGTACCAGTGATCTACCAGGGACATATAAATGTTTGTTAATCAAAACTACTAGACTGAGTCTTGAGATGGATCATAAAAAAAAAGTGTAAAGTGTCATCACTGATTGTAGAAACATTAAAAAAATAAATATGATTAATTCCCAGAAGTATGAAGGATAAAATACAAATATGATCACTTGCAAAAAATATTGCAGATAAATATAAACATCTTATAACCCCTAAACATTCTGATAAAACATAACGTCTGACAATGAAGCAAGAAATTATAACTTGTCAGAGGAAAAAAAGACAAACTCCTGGAGATAGGGTGCAGTAGGGTCAGACTGTGTAAATTAGGAAGGTGGGTATTAATGGCCATGTGGTAAAGAAGCAGAGGTCTCAGGTTTTTGTCAAATAAGGTGCTAAAATTATAGGCCTCTGAGAATAGCTGGTACCCTTGAACTTATAACCTTCAGTAAAAAGTTTAACAAAAAAACTGAAATTTCTACCACAGAGAAATGGCAAGTAACTTGACTCTTTGCCTGAGATTTGGATGGAAAAAAAATCACACATGAAGATTTGTAACCATGGGCGTACCATTTATTTGTGTTTGAAGTTGAATTTTGCATGACTCCCAAACTTTGAAGGTAGCATAAAAATTGGTTCTGAACTAGGCTGGGTGCAGTGGTTCACACCTGTAATCCTAGTACTCCTGGAGGCTTAGGAGGGAGGATTGCTTGAGGTCAGGAGTTCGAGACAAGCCTTAGCAAGAGTGAGACCCTGTCTGTACCAAAAATAGATAAAATTGTCCAGGTATTGTGGTGTGTGCCTGTAGTCGCAGCTATTTGGGAGGCTGAGGCAGGAGGATCGCTTGAGCCCAGGAGTTTGAGGTTATAGTGAGCTATGATGACACACCACCATAGTCTAGCCGGGTCAACAGAGCAAGACACTGACTCAAAGAAAAAGAAAAAAAGTTTCTAAACCAGTGCCTCCCCTGGGATTCCTGACAGAAGCAAAGTGAAAACAGCTCTTGGGGGACTGGGAGGAACAAGATGGTGAGCCAGAGACACCACCAGCCAGAGCTTCTCTTTAAGAATGGGAAGTTATAGATGAAAGAGAAAAAATAGACAGACAAACAGATTATATGAGGGTCAAGGAAGGGTGCCAGAACCTACTTCCCATGGGAAACTCCATGGGAAGAGGTTGTGGAGCAGAACTGGAAGGAGAAAGGTATCGGTGGAGATTACCCCTGAGAGGCTTGAAGACCAGCGAGAAGGGTAGGTAGAGCAGTGAGATTCTCCCCCCTCGCATCTTAGACTACTGGTGCGCTCCTGAGCTGCTGGAGAGACCTTCTGCCTACTCCAGCACAGAGACTGCTGCTGCCATTGAGCTGGGAGCTTCTTGCAGACAGGGCACCAGACTCCCATGCCCCCTGGGGCGCCACCTGCCCCACAGATTTGAGTGGTCCTCCACAGAGGGCGTTAACTTCTCAGGTTCCATTTTGCTTGTCCCCACACAAATATTTCCCATTCTCAAATCTGGCCCAAACTGCAGGAGCCACAGGGGTTCAGTGGGTCCTGGGTGATCTGTGTGACTTCAGAGCCCAGTCATTCTAGGTGGGTTGCCTCCTGGAAAGAGGGTTGGAGATAACCAGAGGGTGGGCCGGCCCAATCCTTGATGAATGTTACTTCTATATGTGCACATAAGTATTGATTGATTAGTAACAATGTAGTGGTGAGTGTATGAGTGTTCCTATCTCTCCACATCCATGCCAGCATTTGTTGTTTTGGGACTTTTTGAGAAAATCTGTTCTCATTGTGGTTGAGTGATAACTCATTGTGGTTTCTATTTGCGTTTCCCTGATGATAAGAGATGTTGAGCATTTTTTCATATGTTTGTTGGCCATTAGTCTATGTTCTTTTGAAAAGTTTCTATTCATGTCCTTTGCCCACTTTTTAATGGGGTTGTTTGATTTTTTTCTTGCTGAATTTTCTGAGTTCTATATAGATTCTAATTATCAGCGCTTCATCACATGTATAGCATACAAATATTTTCTCCTATTCTGTAGATTGTCTATTCCCTGTGGTGATAGTTTTTTTGATCAGGTCCAATTTATTTATTTTTGTTGCTTCTGTGATTGCTTCTGGAGTCTTCCTCATAAATTCTTTGCCTAGGCCAATGTCTACAAGAACAACAGAGTAGACAAAAATAAACCAATAAATGAATTAAAGAAGGAAGGAAGGAATGAAGGAAGGAAATGAAGTTAGAAGTAGAAATGAATGCAATAGATATCAAGTAATAGTATCAACACACCCAACATCTGGTCTTTGAAAAGATTAGTATACAAGACTAACAAACTAAACGTATTGTAATATTGATTTTACAAAGAGAATTGACAAACCATAAGTATCAGGAATGAAAAAGAATATTATCATAGATACAGTCAAGTTTACAAACACAATAATAATCTCTTGAATAACTTTCTAAAATCTTAGTGTTAGACAAATGGACACTGTTACGGAAAAAATTATTAAAACTCTTTCAAGGAGGAATAACTGACTTGGATAAATCTATAGTCATTTAAGAGATAGTGTCAATAGTAAAAAAATCTACATGCAAAAAATATCACCAGGTCTAGAGGATTTCCTAACAGTTCATTAAATGTTCATAAACAGTTAATGCCTATTTTATACAAACTCTTTTACAGAAAATGAGAAGGTACCTTCCCTTCAACTAATTTTTAGAGTCTAATCTTGTCACTGAAATTAAATAGATATACTTTGAGAAAGATAAATTATAGGATTACCTTATGTACATGGATGCTAAAAATCATAAGTATAATATTAGCAGGTTAAATCCATTAATGAATTTTGTTAATGAAATACCATCTAATGCTAATTTGCATTTATAGCAAAAATGTTTAAGAATGGTTTAACTTTTTTTAAAAATTGTCTTTTATCATTTAAAAGAAGAAAAGTCATGGAGTATCTTAACAGATTCAAAAAAGCATTTACTAAAATCCAGTGTGATTTTACGATTAAGAAAAGTCCAAATAAACTAGAAATACAAAAGAACTTTTTAAATTGGATAAATTTTATTGACCAAAAACCATTTGGAGCAAAGTATTTGTTGCTCACTGTCATTACCTCTATGCAGCAGGCAAGAAGAAAAACAGAAATTATTAGTATTAGAAAGAAAACAAACCTGAACTTATTCTCAGAGAATGATTGTCTTTATAGAAATTTTATAAAAGTCTTCAGGCAAGATTTAGTTAGAACTAAAAAGAATTCATCAAAATTTCTGGATATAAAATAGAAAACAAAATATTATAAAACTTCCAGAATAACATATAGGAATTTATTTTCATGACCTGGGATTAAGAAAATAGTTCTTCATAAAAATTATAAGCTTTTGCTTTTGAAATGACACTTTGAAGAGAATGGAAAGACAAGCAAAGACTGGAATAAATATTTGCGAATCACATATCTGATAAAGGACTCGAATCCAGAATTTTAAAAGAAATCTCAGAATTCTACAATAAGGAAACCAACAACCTAATTTAAAAATGGGCAAAAGATTTGAACAGTTACTTTACAGAAGTAGATTTATAGCTGATAAACAAATACAGTACCTGAAAATATGCTCAATATCATTAGCCAATAGGGAAATACAAATTAAGGCCATGATGAGATATCACTGTACACCTATCAGAATGACAAAAATAATAATTAAAAAATTACAATATCAGTGCTAGTAAGAATGTAGAGCAATTGAAATTTGAATTCATCATCAGTGCGAGTTTAAAATGGTACAGCTAGCTACTGTGGAAAACAGTTTTTCAGTTTCTTATGAAAACTAAACATACTATTTCCATACAACCCAGCAATTGTACTTCTGGGCATTTATCCAAAAGAAATGAAAAGTTATGTGTACAAATAAACCTGTACATAAATGTGTATAACAACTTTGTTTCTAATAATGCCAAATTGGAAACATCTCAAATTTCCGTCAACAGATGAATGGATCAAAAAAACATTGTGGTATATCCACATAATTTGGGTTACTACTCAACAATAAGAAAAAAATAACGTTTTGATTCACACATCAACTTGGATGAATCACAAAGATAGTGTGCTAAATGAAAGAAGCCTGTCTCAAAAGTTTACATACTTTATGATTTCATTTCTATGACATCCTCAAAAAGACAAAACTACAGTGACAGAGTGGTTGCTAGGGTTTCGAAATATAGGAAGAGGATGACAACAATGGGATCACATGAGGTAGTGTTTTGGGGTGATGGAACCATTCTGTATCCTGATTGTTGTGTTGGTTACATGAATCTATAAATGTATTAAAATTCAAAGAATTATACAGCAAAAAGTCAATTTTACTGTATGTTAATTTAGAAATAAAATTTAGAAATTTAAATATTATAAAAAAGCAGACATGTGTAGTATCAGAAAGATCATCATACATCCCAGTTTGCCTCAAACAGGCCCAGTTTATGCCTTTGCCCTTGTGTAATTATTAATAGTGTCACTTCCAAAATGTCTGGCTTGAATAGTGAATTACATGCTCACCCTAAATATGAAGCCATTCATTTCCATTATAATGTGTGCAGAGCAAAAATTAAAGAATGTATTCCTTTTGCTTACCATTCATATGCAGTAGCACAGAAGTCGCATGGTAGACTCACTTTCTTTTAGGGAGAGAAGGATAACAAAGGATTGGGGCCTTTGGCTGGAGTAAATATGATGGAATTAAAAATTAAATAAATATAAGGTGGCTCTCAATAGAAAGAAAAGAAGAAAGTCATTTCTGATTAACAGCTTATGTCTGTTAGAATTTGGTCAGTTCTTAGGCAAATGGGTGATTGGAAATGCTGGTGGTCCTCTCAGGTTGATGAAAAGTGAAATGGTATGTGCTGATGTCACAAATCCACTGTTCTTACTAAAACTACCCTATTCTCTGATACTCACGAATGGCACTTGCTAAAGAAGCGTGTGCTTGGCAATTATATGAACAATAGCTATCATGAGAAAGGGAACCACTATTACCCGTAATGCAGAAAGAGAAATTACAGACACAGTAGCCACACAAAGACTAGAATATATTATTGTCGCCCACAGCTTTAATGGGAAAAAAGAGCATGTCATTAGAGTCAAGTGCATCTTAGAGCACGTTCTCTTTAGAATAATGACTCAGTACAATAATGCAACTTCCTGGTTGCCTTTGACTGGAAGAAGACAGGGTTTGATTAAATGTAATTCTCATATGACAACTTTAGGGACACATTTTATTCTACAATCCATTTGTAGCACTCCTTAAAGATAGATTTTACTCTAAGAATTAATTTGTTTTGAAAGTTCCCACTGCAGTCAGCATGATGCAAGGGAGGCATTTCCCCTTATGTCAAAAAGCCATCCTGGACCATCCTTCCTCCCCATCCTACCTCCTCTGAAAAAAAGATACATGGCTCTCATTTGGCTACCGCAATGATCTCTAACTGTTGCTTTCTTTTATTTGGTCCTTTTTTCCTAAAAACACATTTATTAAGATATAATTCATATACCATTCAAGACACAGATTTAAACTATGTGCTTCAGTGGTTTTTAGCATATTAAAATATGTGCAATCATCACCAAAGTTGATTTTAGATTTTTTCAAATTTCAAAATATTAAAGGGGTACAAATTTTTTGATACATGGGTAGCTTTTGTAATGCTTAAGTCGGGGCTATTAGTGTGCCCATTACCCGAATAGTATTTATTGTACCCGTTAGGTTTTTACCACCCACCCCCGCTTCTCCCTTGATTTCTAATCACTTTTACTTCTCTGTGTGCTCATTTGTGGCCATCAATTACTTTCAAATTATTAGAGGCTGGATGTGGTGTTTGTCTTTCCATTCCAGAGATACTTCACTTAGGATAATTGTCTCCGGTTCCATCCAAGTTGCTGCAATAGACATTAATTCATTTCTTTTTATGGCTGAGTAGTATGCCATGGTGTGTGTTTGTGTGTGTGTCTCTGTGTGTGTGTATGGGTATGTATACACACACATTTTATTATAATAATTCACTCATGAATTGATGGGCGCTTAGGTTGATTTCACATCTTTGTTATTGTGAATTGTGCTGCGATAAACATTTGAGTGCAGGTGTTTTTTTTGATAAAAATGACTTTTCCTTTGGGGTAGATAATGAGTAGTGAGATTGCTGGATCAAATTGTAGGCACACTTTTAGTTCTTTGAGGTATCTCCGTACTAATTTCCATAGAGGTCATACTAATTTGTAGTCCCACCAGCCAGTGTATAATTGTTCCTTTCTCTTCACATCCATGCCAACATCTATTGTTTTCAGACTTTTCAATAAAAGCTATTCTGACAGGGGTAAGGTGATATCTCATTGTGGTTTTAATTTGCATTTTCCTGATGATTAGTGATGTTGACCATTTTTTCATATGTATATTGGCCATTTGTTTTTCTTCTTTTATAAAGCTTCTGTCCATGTCTTTTGCTTATTTTTTAGTGGGGTTGTTTGTTTTCTTTCTTGCTGATTTGTTTGAGTTATTTGTATATTCTTGATATTAGCCCTTTATCAGATGTATATTTTCTCCCATTCTGTACGTTGTCTATTTGCTCTTTTGATTATTTCCTTTGCTGTGCAGAATATTTTTAATTCAATCATGTCCCCCATATTTATTTTTGTTGTTGCCATATTTGCCTTTAGAGTCTTAGTCATAAATTCTTTGCCTAGGCCAATGCCTGGAAAAGATTTTCCAACATTTTCTTCTAGAATTTTCATGGTTTCATACCTTACATTTAAGTTTTTTATCCATCTTGAATTAATTTTTGTGAATGGTGAGAAATACAGATCCTGTTTCATTCTTCTGCATGTGGCTATCCAGTTTTACCTGCACCATTTATTCAATAGGGATTCCTTTCCCCAGTGTATGTTGTTTTCTGCTTTGTCGAATTGCAGTTGGTTGTAGGTAGATGGTTTTATATCTTAGAACATTTTCATCACCTTAGAAACCTTGTACCCTATTGCTGTCATCCTTATCTCTTAATCCCTAAGTCCCAAGCAAGCATTAATCTACTTTTTGTCTCTATAGATTTCCTTATTCTGTGCTTTCATATACATGAAATCGTATACTACAGGGTGTTGTCAATGGCTTATTATGCTCAGTTTGATGTTTTAAAGTTTCACCCGTGTTGCAGCAAATATTCGTACTTCATTTCTTTTACTTTAGTAAAAGTATCCATTTGTGTCTTGATGGAAATTTGGGTTGTTTCTACCTTTTGACAGTTGTAAATAATGCTGCTATAAGCATTCATGCATGAGTTTCTGTGTGGACATATTTTTTCATTTCTTTTTTATATATACCTAACAATGGAATTACTGGGTCATATGTTAACTCCATGTTTAATTGCTTGAGGAACTGGCAGACTGTTTTCCAAAGCACACTCATCATTTTATATTCCCATCAGCAGTTTATGAGAGTTCAATTTCTCCACATCCTTGTCAACACTTGTTATTTGACCTTTTGATTGTAGCTATCTTTGTGGGTATTAAGTAGTATCTCATTGTAATTTGGTTTGTATTTCCATAGCAGATTAAAGAGATTGAGCATCTTCTTATGTGCTTATTGGCCATTTGTATATCTTTTTTGAGAAATGCATATTCATGTCTTTTGCCCATTTTTAACTGAATTGTCTTTTTTATTTTCGAGTTGTAATTTTTTATAATAATATTCTAAGACTGGTGCAAGCCCTTTATCAGATATATGATTTGCAAAAATATTCTTCCATTCTGTGGGATGTCTTTTTACTCTATGAATGATAGCCTTTGAATCAAAAAATTTTAAAATTTTGATTAAATCCTGTTTATCTATTTTACTTTTGTTGCTCATGCTTTCGGTGTCATAGCTAAGAATCCTTGCCAAATACAAGGTCATGAAGATTTCCCCCCTATGTTATCTTCCAAGAATTTTACAGTTTTTGTGCTTGCTTTTAAGTTTTGATCCATTTTGAGTTAATTTTTGTATATGTTATTAGGTAAGCGTACAACTTCTTTCTTTTGCATGTGGATATCCAGTTGTCCCAGCAACATTTATTGAAAAGACTATTCTTTACCTGTTGAATGATTGTGGCACCATTGTCAAAAATAAGCTTATTATATATGTATAAATTAATTTCTAGATTCTAGATTCTATGCCACTGATCTATATTTCTTTACTTGTGCCAGTACCTCATTGTTTTGATTGCCATTGTTTTGTAGTAAGTTTTGAAATTGGGAAGTGTGAGTCCTCCTACTTTATCCCTTCTTTCCAGGAGGTCTATTCTGGGTCTCTTACAATTCCATTTGAATTTTGGAAGTAAACTTGCCAATTTATACACTTAGTCTGTAGATCGGTTTGGGGAGTATTGCTATCTTAACAATGTTAAGTCTTCAATCCATGAATATGGGATGTTTTCCCATTTATTTAGATTTTCTTTAATTTTCTTCAATGATGTTGTATTGTTCCCATTGTATAAGTTTTACATTTTTGTTCAATTTATTATATGTTTTATTCTTTTTTATGCTATTATAAATGGAATTGTTGGAACTGTTTTATTAATTTCTTTTTTATATTATTCCTTGCTAGTGTATAGAAATACAATTTGTTTTTGTATATTGATCTTATATCCTGCATCCTTGCTGAACTGGTTTAGTCTGATAATTTTTAGTGGACTCCTCATTATTTTCTATCTGCAGTGCCATCATCTGTGAATAGAGATGTGATAGTTTCACTTCTTCCTTTCCAATCTGGATACTTTTTTTCCTTAATTGCCCTGGCTAGAAACACTCCAGTATAATATTGAATAGGAGTGGTGAGACCACAAATCATTCCCTTGTTTTCCATCTTAGGGAAAAAGCATGCAGTCTTTCACCGTTAAGTATGTTAGCTGTGGGTTTTTTGCAGATGCCCTTTGTCAGATTGAGAAAGTTTCGTGCTATTTGTTGAGTGTTTTTGTTATCGTGAAAAGGTGTTGGATTTTGTCAGATGATTTTTTCTAAGACTATTGAGATGATTGTATGATTTTAAAAAACTCTATTGGTATAGTACAATAATTGATTTTCAGATATTAAACAATCTTGCATCCTTGGGATAAATTCCACTGGGTGATGGTTTATAATTCTTTTTATGTATCGGTGAATTTGGTTTGCTAGTATTTTATTGAGGTTATTTTGTGCTCTTTGTATCAATCCTATTGTTTCATACTGTTGGGAAACATTGTCGTTATAGTATTAGCATTTCTGTCTTTTTCTCTATTTTATTTGTTATCAAAATGTAAATCTGCTTTTAAAATACAAGATGGGGAACAAAATCTATTTTAGAGCTTTAATTTTTCTCCAAAGTTTGTTTTATTTGTGAATTGAATTATGGCTATTTTGCTTATTTTTGCTTATTTTGCTTATTTCCTGCAAATTAACTTTTATTATTTTTCCATCTTCTATGCAGGAGTGAACTAGATAGTTATCCTTTGTAGCTGAAACTGCATTATTTAGTAACAATTGAAGTAAAATGGTTCTAGGTTCAAGTAGAAGGAGTTAAGGTGAAAACCCAAGTCCATAACCAACTACCCTGCTTGCCCAATCAGATTTAAATAGTTTGTTCCCTGCCCCTTAACACTGCTCCTCTTTTCCATTTAATGCCAAGCATATTGTGCTTCATTACTCTCAACCGATTCATTCTTTCCTCTCTGTCTTTTGGGTGACTATTCAGTACACATCTTGGCAGCTAATATTGTCCGTGGTCACTTTTTGCATTTCTTTCTGAAATGACAATTCTGTCAAAAGCACAAGGACTGCCACTATTACGTGTCTCTGATTTTAAACATGATTAAATTTGCAGCCATTAGGTGGGAGCATGTTGTTCAGGATAAAACTCTGAATAACTGGTAACTGTGGTATCTTTCTTAGACACTGCTATTATGTGTCAAGTTCTCATATTAAGCATCTTCAGTGATTTGTACTCCCTGCAATAAGTCAAACCTTCTCAGCCAGGTATCTAAGACCTTCCATATTGTGGCTCACCCCGTCTTTCCAAGCTCACTTACCATTGTTTCTCATCACATACCATTTGCTGTAGTTAAGCTGGCTTCCTCCTTGTCGTAGAAGCACACTGAGTTCTTTCTTCCCTCCACATGTTATTTTCCTTCAGTAGAATGCCCTAACCTCTCTTCTGAACTCGTCTAAACTCTGTAAGGCCCAATTTAAACGTCTCGGGTCCATGAAGCCATCCTTGACAAGATCAGCCTTCACTAATTTCCTCTGTACTACCTCATTTATAATTATGACTACAGATTTAGAATAATGACATTTTCTATTCATTGTTTCAAATATGTTACTTTCCTCTTCCTCAATTGATAAGATAGCATACTAGCAGGGCAGTGCTCATATATCATAACACCTTTTTAGTTATTTGTAGCACACGACAGGTGCTCAATAAAAATTTTTGATTGGCTGGAATGCCCATTCCAAATTTCATTTTACAGTTTTAAACAACCAGAAACTGATCGCTCTTATCACCAGCTACTCTTAGGACTTCTTTTCTCTCCTGCAGTTTTCACTCTTTTGTTAATCATTAAGTATGTGTTAGAGATATGAGATCAAAACAGTATGTCCACCACGTAGTCATTTTACAGTTCTAGGTCTTTATCTGAGTTTCCTGATGCTGTGTTCTATCTTACCAGAACACCACAACAAAGGTAACTTCTTAGAGCAATAAAAAAATAGGTTTTTGCCCTTCAAGACAGTTTAACTTCTGCTTAAGAACAAGCAAGTAATTTCAGAATCTGACCAAATTTTTGCTAAGAGCCTATGGACTCTTGAGCAATGACACAATAATCATGCTTGTGGTTGTGGTGATTGTAATGTTAGCAATCTTGGTCTGAAATTATGCTACTGTAGATATAGAACGTGAACTTTACAGCATGCCAAAAACAGTGAATGGTGGCGATTAGTGGCGGACGCAGGATAAAAGGTCAGAACCAGAATTAAGTTCTTTCAAGCAGGGGTTCATGCATAGCAGAAATCATAAAAGTCCTCGAAAGAATGACAAGAAAACTTTTAGGTTGAGCCAACATTTACTTCATCCAGAACCATTTTATATACTTCCCATTTGGGCATGAACCAGTCTCAGTTCAAACCAGATCAAGGCCAAGGTAAGTGTCTTAATCTGCTTTGAGTTGGGAGTATGGAACCACAGGGTGGAAAAGCATCTTTGCATTCTAGCAGAAGAGTATTCTAATAACAAGAAGAGACTGGTGCAAGCAATATGTATGTACAGGATTTATTTGAGGTGTAGCACTATGTATTGTAAATTGGAATGCAGAGCTTCTGCTCTGTAGCAGACTCAATGACTACTGATGTTGATACTGCTGAAATAAGAAGTTATTCATGCATATAGGTACTGTCTGGTACAATTCGCAGCCCAATTGATTAGCTTCCAATAAGTCTGAAAAAAAGAGGAAGGCAAAGTCTGCTTTAAATAGCCAAGAATCATTACAGCTTATTGAGATATTATTCTGGTATGAGGACTGAATCTGTCTTATTTCTTCCAGCATAGAAGAATGGACTATCAGAGGGCTAGGATCATATTATAAGGGCTAAATAGATAACAGTTACTGTACATTATGCTCTGCTCATAATGCCTGGCAGGATAGACGTTCAAGTCCTGTCAGTGACTTGGCCTTTCAGCCAGTAAGATGACTGTCAACTCTCACGACTGAGAGTGAGAAGTTTCTTATTATTCCTGGACACCAGACAGAGTCTGCGTTTTCGTGAATCCTTTGGCTTGCTATTTTTCTCGCTCTTCTTGCCAGCCTTGTTCTTGCTCTTCTATAGCTATCATTGCTCATGTTGTTCTACCTTTCCACTCCAAATACTCTCTCACTTCCTGTCTAACAATCCAAATTCTGCTCATCCTTTAAGGCTTAGTGCAAACCTGACTTTCCCACAAAACGCTTTTTGGTTATTCCTGTAGACACTGAGTTGTGCTTATTGTGATCATTTAGTTTCCTTTGGCAGTAAAATATCAGTCACCATTCAGTCATTGTATTTGACTTTAAGTTGAATATTGAAACTCACCCAGATATTTGTGTGATGCTTCCACAGTGCCTAGCACCGCCATAGCCACACAGCTATACCATACACACAAACCACATTTGCTTCAGAGTAGGGCTACTGAAGAATTTATTGTCCAAACAAGGATGCTTTTGAGAGTGAAAGAGGGTGCCATTAATAATCATGCCGGACTTCCTTTGTAATGCTTCTAAATATAGGATGGGCTGATAGATGAGTCGAAAAAGGATAGATGAACAGGTGTGTGATAAACCAAGTGCAGTATTGAGCTAATGGCAGATTTTAGGTGGCAGTCAATGTAAAATCATTTCAACTTTTGTGTATGTTTGAAAGATTTAATGAGATAATATTGAAAAAATATAATTATGTTGGGGACAACACAGATAAACTGAGATGTATGGACAGCCCTGGCTCAGAGTTGCTGCAGTATTGATCTCAGAAAAGCATGAGTTGGGCTGGGCGCGG